>PVJC01022618.1:0-27150 GCA_004026665.1 Murina feae
GCCGCCATGTTGGCTGGGCTAATTTGCATACAGCCACTCTGATTGGCTGGTGGGCGTGGCTTACCCTGTCTCGGAGAAACGGTTAATTTTAATATTTCGCTTTTATTAGTTTAGATAGTTTTTAAAGAATTAAAGAGTACAACTCTCAGTGATGAATGTTTGTAAATACGGATACTGTTCCCATTTGGAAGGTGATGTATGATAATCATAATTATAAGCTATATTAAGAAATAAGCATGCAAGAATGTAATCTTTTTACATTTCTTTTTGACTGCGCCTGTAGTCCACAAAAGCAGCCGATTTAGTATCAGCCAACTTAGTAACTTGATCTTTTTCCCTGACGTTTCATCTATATTTTTAGATTATTTAGAAAGTAAGTTAAAGTGATTAGAGGAATGGGCACTGAGATCAGGGCCTGGCATTTGCAGAGACTTACATGGTTTCATCTCCTCTGTGATCTGAGCTCAGTCAGGTGATTGCTGAGTCTTCCCTCCACGTTCGTGGCCTTTATTTACATCCCTTGCCTTCCTCCTTTCCCTGCCTCTGGCCTTCTGCATGCCATATGCCACTTCAAGCTCAAAGCAAAGAAAACCACTGAAGCAAAATTACGGTAACAAACTTGAATGCACTTCGCAAGCACAATATTGAACAAATCAAGTCAGGTAAAAATGGTTAATGTTGGACAATTTTCAAAAATAGGCAAAAGTAATCTACGGTGTCAAAAGTCAAAATGAGCGTTAACTTGTGGAGCAGGTGTTAAGAGGAAATGAGAGGTGGTTCTTAGATCATCAGTCCTACATAATCTGGGTTCAGCCACTTAGGTTTGCTTGTTTTTTGAAATTCATTTAAATGTCTGGATGCATTTATAATTCATACACATATCCATACAAATTAAACTTATCAAAATTGTTTGTGTTTTGTAACTAGCAGTTGACAAATCTCAATTAGAAGACTGAATCTCCAACATTTTCTACAAAGCGTTTCAATATCTGCAGAGAGGAGTAGGAAGGAATCCTACCTTGTATTCTAGTCAGCATGCTAGCGCTTGTGTAAGCAATTCACGCTTGCTATTTTTAGGTATGTTTACTAATGTAATAACTTGCATTTGATACTCTCATTATCTCTAATCTTCATTTCGAGTATCTATCATTTTTTAATTTCCTCATACCTGCTGTTGTTTTATACTTGCTAGACACATGGATGGAAAATAAACTAATTTCATCACACTGTTAGCTGAATTTACCTTTTTGCATTCTCTATTTCACATCCTTTCTCTTTGACATTATTTATTCATAGTATAGATCCTGATAAGATGCCAAGTTTAAAAATATCCAGTAACAATGATAAACCTAAGTTGACATTATGTTTTCTGAGATTTGGCAAATCCCAGTTTGTTAAGTTTTGATGGTAAATGATGGAAGAAAATTTGTCTGTAAGAAACAAATAAAAATTGAATAATTAATTCTCAATTAAATTTGGGGTAATCAGAGCTAGGCTTGGGTTATATATCATTTGTTGGTGAAGTTAAAGACACTTTTAAAGGGCACAGGTCACAAGGCCATCCAATTTTTAACTCTTTAATCTAGGATTCAGGATGTTCTTTTCATAATGGCTCCCTCATAAAAGGAGTTAAAAGCCCTCCTTTTAATTACCATGAAAATATATGGCAAATCTTTTATTTCCTCCTTAAATTTTAGAATTTGTCAGTGGAAAACCTGATGCTAGGGTTTTAGTTGGCAAAATTTTTAACAGTAGATTCAATTTCTTCAGGTGATATTAGACTAAACAGGTTTTCAATTCCTTCTCCTGGTCAGCTCTGTAAGGTATATACTGTCATCTATGTGTCAAAATTTATAAATACATTTTTTCCCAGCATTTTCCACTATCTTTTGCCATGTGGTCCTAATTTTTTCTCTAAGCCCATTATCTCTACAGAACTTTCTTTTTTAAAAAAAAAAATTTTATTGATTTTTTACGGAGAGGAAGGGAAAGGGATAGAGAGTTAGAAACATCAATGAGAGAGAAACATTAATCAGCTGCCTCCTACACACTCCCTACTGGGGATGTGCCCACAACTAAGGTACAGGCCCCTGACCTGAATCAAACCTGGGACCCTTGAGTCCACAGGCTGATGCTTTATCCACTGAGCCAAACCGGTCAGGGCTCTACAGGACTTTCTATAGTGTCTCACTCAGAGGCTGCTTTGGGAAACTTGTAAATTTTTTTATTTTTAATCAGCGAATTTTTTTTTCTTATATTAACTGAAAATGGAGTTTTCCAGTTGTTCATCATTTTACTTTTGTGCATCATGTCAGATAAGAATATTCCTGTCTCCTACTATTTGTTCATAACAGAATTCTTCCCTGTCCAGTTTGAAATTACTAGTAGAATGAAAAAAAAAGTTTCTTTCCTAAATCTCTTTAATGTTTTCCTCTAAAGTAGTGTCCAAGTTGCCATATATTCAAATTATTTGTAAAGTACATTTGTAAAGTACAGATTCAAGAATTTAATAATATACGAAGAAATAAATATATGCTAGAGGTGGTATTAAATTTGGGAGGGGGATTGGAAATAGCAGTACTAAAACCATAAACTTCAGAGCATTGACAGTATGAGTTGCATTGTATTTTGAAAGAAGAAGTAGAACAGAAATTTTATGTGGCAAAGTCTCTGCTCACAATGGCCATGGCAGTGGGTTTATTGGTTCAGAGGATGCTTCTTCAGTCAACTTAGAAATTTGAGATGACCCTGCAGACCAATTTCCCAAGATTGTGATAATTATTAAGGGAGCAAAGTTTCATAGCCTGTAAAGTAAGAAAAAAGGACTAGTTAGTCCCTATATTAAAAAATGCACATTCTCTTAATATGCACTATTATTCCTAGATATAATAATACCTGATTACTTGGAGCAAATATTCCATTAGTTTTTATGATTCTCTCTTTGTTGTCATAACAACTATAATTCTCACTAATTCCTAGGACAGAAATGTTCATTTATATTTGATTGAACATTTTTACATATCATTTTAAATTGCTACATGTCATTGTGCTATTTATATTTTTGCTATATTTCTAAGTAAACAATCACCTAAAGCTTTGCAATCTGTGAATAAATTACAAACATCCCTACAGGCAAAAATATATCTTTTGGACTCTGAGCACTGATTTGTTGTTTAGAGTAGAATACCCACAACCCTGTCATTTATGTGAATGCTGGCACTGCTTTTATCTGCAAGGCAGAATGCTCACCGAGTAGAACTGATTCTTTTGGGGCAGCAATATAATGCCTCTAAAATCATATATCAGCAAAGTGCACTCACAAGGCAGCCATTTTCATTCTCTGTGCTAAGTACTGAATTGCTTTTTTTATGCTTTATTTCCCTTCTAATAGTATGGACACTGATAGGATAAAGTTTATTGTTTTAAAAACACTATCAGCATAAAAAGTATAGATAACTTTTTCTAAAATTAAGATTTAGCACAAACTCTACTATGCTATAAAAAGATTACTATATTTGCTGAATGTAGTAAGGTCTGTACTGATTTATTATCAAAAGAGAACCCTTGAACTCTTTTTGAATAGGAAGACTGTTGTCACCATTACTCAGACTTTGATTCTCCCCTTCATTGTTTCCTCTAAAGTAGTGCACACAGCCTTAGCTGGTCTGGCTCAGTGGATAGAGCCTCGGCCTGCAGACTGAAGGGTTCTGGGTTCAATCCCAATCAAGGGCACATAACTCAGTTGCAGGCTCTTCCCGGTCCCAGGCCCTGGTCGGGGCTCATTCAAGAGGCAACCAACGATGTGTTTCTCTCACATCGATCTTTCTCTCTGTCTTTCCCTCTCTCTTCCAACCTCTCTAAACATCAATGGAAAAATAGGTGAGGATTAAAGTAGTGCACACAGTTGCCATAAATTCAGCTTCCACACCCTGAAAAGAACAAGCTTACAGGCGTAAAGAATGAAGCTGCTTGGGTTTTTGTCTTCCTTTTGTTAAGTTGTATGAATTCCCTGTAAATGTTGGAGATTAAACCCTTATCAGTGATAACATGGGCAAATATGTTCTCCCATGCAGTGGGCATTCTTGTTGTTTTATTGATGGTTTCTTTTGCTGTGCAGAAGCTTTTTATTTTGATGTAATAAAATAAAATTTATTTTCTCTTTAGTTTCCATTGCCCTAGGAGCAGTATCAGTGAAGAAATTGCTTTGGCACAACCCAATCAAAAGGCAACAGACCTAAATAGAAAATTTTCAAAAGAAGACAGAAACAAGGCCAAGAGACATATGAAAACATGCTCAAAGTCACTAGTCATCCAAGAGATGCAAATTGAAACAACAATGTGATACCATCTATCACCTGTAAGAATGGCTATCATCAACAAATCAACAAATGACAAGTGCTGGAGAGGATGTGGAGAAAAAGGAACACTCGTGCACTGTTGGTGGGAATGCAGACTGGTGCAGCCAGTGTGGAGACCAGTATGGAGTTTCCTCAAAAAACTAAAAATGGAACTCCCATTTGACCCAATGTTCCCACTTCTAGGAATATATCCCAAGAAACCAGAAACACCAATTAAAAAGGATATATGCATCCCTATGTTCATAGCAGCACAATTTACAAGAGCTAAGATTTGGAAACAGCCTAAGTGCTGTTAAAAAATTGTGGATTAAAAAATTGTGGTACATCTATACAATGAAATACCACACTGCTGTAAAAAGGAAGGAGTTCTTACCATTTGCAACAGTATGGATGGAACTGGAGAGCATTATGCTAAGTGAAATAAGCCAGTCAGGGAAGGATAAATACCACATGATCTCACTCATTTGTGGAATATAATGAACAACATAAACTGATGAACGAGGACAGATCCAGAGATGGAGAGGCATTGATCAGACTGTCGGGCCTCAGAGGGAAGGTAGGGGAGGGTTAGGGTAAGGGGGAAAGATCAACCAAAGGACCTATATGCAAGTGTATAGGCCTAACCAATGAACACGGACAACAGGGGGGGTGGTCATGAGTAGGGGTGATAGGCGGTAACGTGGGGATAAGGACGCATATGTAATAACTTAAAAAAATAAAATAAAATAAGAATGAAGCTGCTATTATAAATCCCACAATGCAATTGAAAATACAAATTCTCAATACTATATTTACATCATAAAATGTAATGTCTCTGGAGTATGCTGTCAAAATGCACACATCAGAATCCAGGCATTTATCATATCTGCTTTTGATGAAAGACATCCAAAGTAATTTTTTGTTGTCTTTCTAAAGAAAACAGTAGCTGTAATATATTTTTTTTCTTTTCTACACAAAGAAGTGGTAAGGAAAGATTATATTTTGGACATGTTTTAAATACAAATATTTTAAAAGATAAACCCATAAAATTCAACCATTCATGTATATATAACTCATTGCAATGAAAATATAGTAGCTAATTTTAACATTCTGCTTCCTCAAACATACCTTCTTGACAATATTCTTTTAAAAAGAAAATATACATAGTTGTAGCACATTTTGTTTTTTTGACTGTTTCTACTTACGAGTAATTAGAAAGTTTAAAATTCCCCATAGTTTCATAGAGGAGTAAAATATGAAAGTTACTGCTGGTGAATAAGTTGATGTCTTGCAATCTCTCCTATTATTACCATCCCATCTACTGCCTAAAATTCTCTAATGACAAAAATATAAAAACTTAAAATATCATTATAAATTAGGACTTAAAGAAAATGACATATAGTATTATCAGAAGCTATTTCCTAATTTCAATCCTAACCAACTGTATTAAATAAATAGAAGAGATTTCATCCCCCTGAAAATGGAGGTTTAAACTCAGTAGCATACTTGTGTCACTTCTCTGCCTTGTAGTGCATACGGACTCACTTGTTTAAGCAAATCGTGGTTCCAGAGGCTATCATTGTTTTGTTTTTTTTTTATCATCTAAAAAAATCTGTTCTTCAAATGACATGATTTATATTCATTTACCTTCAAATTCACCTTTGTCATCTCCATTCTGCTAAGCCCATTTACTGAATTTTTATTTCAGATAGTGTGCTTTTCATTTTTAGAAAATTTATTTTGTTCTTTTTTAAAGTTTATATTTCCCTGCTGAAATTTCCCTTTTTGTTAATTTGAACATATTTGTTTCAGTGTCTTAAGCATAATTATAATAGTTTAATTTTTTGTTTACTAATTCTGATATGTTTGTTATCTTGGATAATGACTGTTGATTATTTTTTCTCTTAAAAAAAGTCTATTTTGTTTTTGTTTTATTTGTATGTTAAATCACTTTGAAATGTATTCCCAGACATTTTGAGTGATACGTTGAATAATATCTGGACTCCAATATTCCCCCGAAAATCATCCTTTTCAAATAGCATGCAGTTAATTTGGCTAAAATCCACAGTTAAAACTGCCTTAAGTGTCTGATAAGCCAAATTTTAAATCAGTAATTTTTATTTTAGCCAGGCTGCTTAGAATCTAGCTTATTTATTCCTGGGTTAGGGGTTAGTCAGGCATTTAGGCAAAGTTCATTCCTGGCAATTTTCACCTTATTTTCCAACACGTGTGATTGACTGAGTTCTTTTAAGCACAAGATTTTAAAGTTTAATTTGTCACTTAGACACACTATGACTTCAAACTCCCCCATTATCAATATCACTTAAATCTTTCAAGATTACATATACAGAAAAAGGGAACACATACGATGACATTTACGCCTTCAAATGTTGACTCCTTTCCTCTGTTTGTTTACTCCCCATGTACTAATATCCATGTACTAGTATCCATGTACTAGTGTGCCTATTTTGTTGTTGCTGATGTTGTTTTTGGTTGTTATGTTTCAACATTTAGTTTTATCTGTGAGTCATTTGATTTCATCAGAGTTATTTGTTCGTACTGGAAGCAAATGTTGAATTAGTTGCCTTCCAAATTCAATTTGTAAGCATGAAATGGAAAGCCTCATGCCCCCGAATAAAGACAGTAAGGCCTAACCAGGAATTTTGTCAATGACACAATATATACTGCGGTTTTATCAATGACACTTGATGATGAAAGAGACACAGAATCAACTTTCCAATAGAATGTGCCCCTCTTTATCCATTTCCTCTTGACTTATCAGACACTTATAAACTACATATATATATCTATGCACTTGAAATACAGCTATTAAGAAAGTTATAACACCTGACATTAGAGAGCTTATATTTCAGGAGAATGATAGAAATATGAAACAGTGGGCATGAAAGAAAGAAATGTGTTTCCTATAGAAGGTACTAAGTGTCATGTAAATTAGGGGCATGGAAACAGAGGTGTGAGAGAGTGGTGCTTGAGGTTTTGCAGATGTGAATAGGTGTGTTACTTCATTGAGAAGTGGGATAGTGAGCACTGTCGTAAGGAGACAAAGAGAGTTAACCTAGTGGATGTCTAGTGCCCCTTTTCTTCACAGGAAAGGCCTCTAGGACCTGCAAGCAAGGAGGTCAGTGTGTCTAGAAGAGAGATTCATGAGATGAGTAGTGGGAATCGAGGACAGGGAAATTTTGTAGAGCCTGTTTGTACACGGTATGATATCACCTTTTATAGTGAATATGAAGGGGGAACCATTAGAGGGGCTCAAGCACTGGGGTGACACTATCTGATTTAGACAAAGCGTCAAATTGGATGAGTATTGAAAGTAGCCTGCAGCAAAGAAATTTAGTAAGAAATTGTTCTGCACCAGTATAAGCTTATGGATAACAAATGCTATGGCTTAACCTGACCTTGTCATTCTTATGATTGTAAGACATCCTCAGCAATAATAATTTTAAAAAGCTTATTCAGTTTATTACTCACAGTTCCTGAAAAGCACACAGCAAGTTTGTGGGTAGAGAAAAGGAGAACCTCAGGCCTGGGGTTCTGCTTTTGCTGGGGTCAAGGATGGGGAACCTAGAGTTTGCGGGTTCATTCTTTATTGGTGAATTTGAGACATAAGTGCCAGAATTTAAAGCATGAGAAAAGGGAACAAATGATCATCCCCAGTGTTAAGTTATGGAAACCAACCAAGATCTCAAAAACAAAGGAGACTAGGAACAAGGGGGGGTTGGTGGGGAGCCAGTACTGCCTGGCTCTTTACCTAGTCTGAGGCTGGCCAGAGGTGTATTCCAGGTAGCCATCATTGAAGTGGATGCCTGAGCAGGCAATCAAAGCTATGTCAGGCACTTGCATTATAAATAAAAGAAAAATCCAACTTCAGGACTTACACTATAAAAGCTATCAAAGTTATGCAAGTTATCCACATTGGGGAATCATACCAGGCAATTACCCAGTAGAAAGATTATGAATATTTTTCAAAAGCAGACAAGAAGGTTTATGATGAATTATTTGTGGGAGGGGGGGGTGGCAATAAAAGCAGAGGAGTTAAGATAACTTTGAAATTCCTGTCTTGACCAACTAAAAATACCAAAATAATGCAGCTTATTTAAGAAATATTGAAATGAAGTAGATGTGTTGTGGGTGGAGATCAAGACTGGTTGTAGACATACGGAGTCTGAGAGGTCTTGTTTGCCATCAAAGTGAATAGACAACTAGATATGTGAATCTGGGGAATAAATCTTGACACATGAATCACACAAAAGTGTAAGCTAGAAATATCACTGCATTAGGTTTGTAAGGATATATACTATTCAAAGCCAAGAGAGTATGCCAAAAGAGTAAATGTAGTCACAGTTTAAAGAAGGACTACTGGGTCCTGAAGCTTTTTATCATTAACTCACAGCAGTCCTTGAGTTATCTCTATGTGGATCTGTGACTGACACAACATGAAAGTCACTCATTTTCATGTATAAGATCCTCATTTTACTTAGGAGCAAACTGAAAGAGAGATGGGTAGGAGTATAAAATAATTTATCAAATGTCAACAAAAAAGTAATAGAGTTAAGATGCCCCACCTAATAATTAAAAGACTACTCATAAAATAAGAGGGGGAAAGGTTAGCAAATCTTTCTCAGATAAGACCCAAAGGATAGATGTCTACGTTTAGCGAATAATTAATTATAAAGTCTCTCCTGTGCTTAAATTAATTAAACATGAACTTATGCTAAAATATGCTTATATATAACAATGTACTTTAAACTATCAAAACAGGTGGCTGTGTGAGGAGGGTCACCTCCCCTGCTGGTCCCCCTGGATTCTTGAAACACTACTGGAATGGATCCATGGTGCTGTTTGTTGTCACTTGCTATGGAGAGGCTGGCACGTTCCAGTCCACAGTGCTAACGTCAAACACACTAGGTCAGGTAGAGAGTTCACAGATGATTTTTCTTCCATGAATGTATTCCCCTTTCCTATCTTAAAAAATTGTGAGAGAGTGAAGTGTTGTGTGAAGTCAACATCTTTTATCACACTCTTCTACTATTTTTGTCAGTAACAGAATAAAAGAAAGTTATATTGTAATTTCAGAGAAAATAATATACACAAAAGCATAGTCAATGATGGTCTATTTGAATTTTATAGAAACGTTTACTGAACTAATAAACTCTCATGCTTGAACTCCTAAATTTCCCCTGTTATATATTTGATGAAAACATTCTGTAATAAAATATTTTATCTTTGTATACAAAGATAAAACTCTCCAGAAAAAATAATATTTTATGTTTATATGGAAGCATTTATATTGAAGAATTTCAAGAATATTTTCAAGGATTAGAAAATGTATTTGAAGCAATAATTTCGGAGAACTATTTTCCCAGCTTTATAAATAACATCATTTCACACACTGTTGGATTTCAGCTGCTATTAAGTCACTAGTCATCACCAGCAGACAGTAATTCTCAGACTGTAAAAAAATAATAATGTCCTATTTAATCGCCTGGGATCTTAAATATATGGAGCATGCTGACTGTTGTACATCAAGCAATATCTAGTCAATAAATTATAGAGGAACCTTATTTTCAGGAGTAGATATTTCTCTCTAAAATAATGAATTTGAAAGTAGAGACTAGATAACATCTTTCATTCTCTATCGGTTAATTGTGTCATACTCCCTACATACAACAAGTTTTCTATGCCCTCTCTACTCATGCAACATGATTCTATACATAGGTTTCCAAGATCAACATTAAGCTTTCTTACTAAAAAAAAACCATGTAGCAATTGATGACTAAATAGCCATGGTGAATGGCTATATGGAACCACTCCTCTCACTTCACTAAGATTCTACTGATTGCCCTAGGAATATGACATTTCTGATCTGCCAATAATTTTTTAAATTAGTTTATATTCAATGTTATATTGTATTAGTGTCAGGCATATAGCACAGTGGTTAGACAATCATATAGTTTACAGTGTTCCCCTTGATATTTCTAGTACCCACCTGGCACCAAACACAGTTATTCAAAATTATTCACTATATTCCCTGTGCTGTACTTTATATCCCATGACTATTTTATAACTGCCAATCGGCCAGTACTTTGCATAATTTCAGAAATAAGCTCTTTAGTATTGATTGATTTTATTATAGTCCCAATATAGTCCTATATTGGGGCTGCTAATTAGTAGGGACAAAGACATGTTTAAATTAACTACACCCACGGCAGAAAAAAATTTTTACTTATTGTCCCCAATTTGCCTTCTTGATTCTCACAGATTCCTATTCCCAGAGCCATAAATGTAATTAGAAATGCAGTGTCACGACTGCTAGTCTCTCTTCCACTAATCAACCTAAGTATTAAAAATTACTGCATCCTTACTTAGATCCATAATACATTTATCCTTTGTGAGGACTCCTTCGTACAGTGTGTTCTAATTGTTTCCACCCTTCCTAAGGCACCATTTCTACTCTCATTTTTAATATGGTTTATTACTTATATTCCCATATTTTTATACAGCTGGTCCCTTTTAGTTATCAAGTTTCACTCTGAATTCTAAACAAATGGGACGGAGTATTCTGGGGTCTCTAAAGCATCATGTAGTTTTTAATAATTTAGACCTGCTTTGTTTCACATAGCACCTGTTCAGTACCCAATTTTTGAAAATCAAGAATAATGTTTTTCTTCAGCACTTCCCAATGGCACTCTATGGAGAATAGAAATGGCACTCTGTGGTCCTGTCAGCCAGGGTGGAATCAAAGCACATGACATGACGAAGGTTCTTACTTGAATAGTTCTCACAACAAACAGTCCTTCTTGAATGCTATTATTTTCCTTATTTTATAGATACATTAGTAGGATGATAAAATATAATTTACTTAATTTATAAAGATTACATAGCATAGGTACATAAACAAACAGTGGAGTCTGTATCTTTAACTCATATTTTGTCCTTTGCCTTCATCCACTTCTGTATTTTTTAAATGATATTGTCACTTACAATTTTGCCACAGATTATGCTGAATGTTTTTATTTCCTCTTATGATTTATGTTGTGAATACATTTTTGAAATTTAGCAATGTGTGTAAATATATTGGTCATATGGTGCCTTTAATTTTTATTCATTTCATTTTTTAGTTTTTAATACATTTTTATTGATTTCAGAGAGGGAGGGAGGGAGGCAGAGAGAGAGAGAGGGAGAGAGAGAGAGAGAGAAACATCAATGATGAGAGAGAATCCTGCATACCCCAAACTGGGATGGAGCCTGCAACCAGAGCATGTGCTCTGACCAGAAATTGAACTGTGACCTCCTAGTTTATAGGTCGACGCTCAACCCCTGAGCCACACCAGCTGGGTCATTTTTTTATAAATATAAAAATTTAGATACCTCTTAGTTCAAAATTCCCATAATAGGTTAAGTGAGGTGAATGTCTAAGGTCACATTTACTGGCATATACAAATGCTATATTTTGGTGTCTTGTTCCTAGTAAATATTTCTTTATCTTTTCCTACAATGCATTATTGTTTGATATCTAAAAGAAGGATGTAGGTAAAAAACAATTTCTTTTCTGTTTTAAAAGATGAGAACAAATTCAAAATTGGAAAACAACTGGCAGGAAAGAGCTAAAATACAAGAAAAAGCAACAGACCATAGCCATCTGAAATACAAAAAAGATATGTTAAAATTTTAAAGTAAACAAAGCGTTTACATTTACTTCTAGAGGAACTTTCCATTTACAATTTTCAACCTCTCTGAATTTCTCTGGCATTTTATTATAGTCATATGTTTTATGGAACATATATTCATTTATATTCATATATAGGGCAAGGCAAAAGTAGGTTTATAATTGTGAGTACCTGAAACAGAATTTATTCTTATATTATTATTTGTTAATTATTGTATTGTTTTCCATACAATGAGCTGTGCAAACCTACTTTTGTCCCACCCTATGTAGTCATATATTTCATAATATTCATATATTTTAATGTAGAATTACATGTATGTATTTAATTTCCTTACTGACCACACTGCTTTCAAGTCATGTATACCAATAGACCAACCACATTACACAGCTGCTTTTTTGTATAAAGCAAGAATTCATTATCATTGTTGCTCTTAATAAATATTTTAGAAAGTAAATGAGTCAATAAGTGAGTGAATTTGAGCTAATAGTTCCTGCCACGTCTTGTTAGAAGGAAGTGGTTAACACTACTAATTGAGACCATTGTTGGTTCATGATTGCTAACCTCAGCTGGAGCCTCATGAATGCTTCATAATTCTGTTTAAAGTTTTACCACTCCCTTCAAATTCACTATGCAATTTCTTTAAGCCTCTACTACCCAGTGAATATTACAGTCAGTAAAAAGGAACTTCCTTAAGGTGCTCACGTTGCCTTTATATTTACAGTTCCATAGTACTTATAAGTGCAGGAATTCCTTGGGACAGGAGCTGGGAGGGACTAGCAGCACAGAGTTAAGGCAGGCCTGCGACCTGCTCTGTTGTTCACCACAGTTGCAGCAGAGAACAGACATAAAGTGAGGCAAGAAAATACATTGGATACTGTGCTTCCTTGGTCATATTCCGAACTTCCTATATCCCACATCAAATCCACTGTGCCCCGACTATCCCAGCTGATGGCTGGTTCTAATCTCTTAAAAAGCAATATCAAAGAGATTGTGAGGAACAAGCTTTCTCTTCACAGTTGATTCTGGGAATACAATTGTTTTCTTCATTTCCATCTCCATCACCCAGTCTCTGTTTCTTATACTCTCAGTGGCTATGTGGTTTCCATCCACCATAGTAAGGGCTCAGCTTTGGTCTCGGTTGCTGGAGGATTAGACATTCACCAGAGGCAGAAGCTATATCAACTTCAGAAAGTTAGTATTTCAGCTTATCTGGTCAGATGGCTCAAACTTTCATTTCTAAGGCGTGTAAACCCTTGACTTCCTGTGTCCTTTATCAGTCACAATTAAAAATTTTCTCTTATCACCAGATATAGAATCAATAAGAGAATGTTTAGTGAATCTTCCAAGTGTCAGACTTATTCTACTTCCCCAGTATAGTATCTAATCTAAATATTTATAATACTTATTTTAATTACCCCCAAATCATATAAATTGCCTATGATTGACGGTCATTGTCATGAGACTAAGTGGTAGTCACAGTTTCAAGTTTACCAGAATCCTTTATTTGTCCTCTGATTAAGGTACCACAAGCCAGGAAATAGGATCTCTAAACCAAAATATCCTGAAGCTTTGGGCACAGGAGACACAAAATCTGTGAGTCACAGGAATGGTGGTAAAAGAGGCCAATTCTACTTCTACCCCTCAATTTCTAGAAACAGCTTTCTAGCTGTTTAGGACTTTGCAATTTACATTGACCATTGTTTCCACATTTTGAGGGACAGAATCCACAAATGACAGTCAGTCTCATGCTGGCATCGGACTTGATCCCAATGTTTTATGAGGCTGACTGTTTTAAGAGAGTGGGGGATAGGATAGGACCAAGTTCTGACTGTCATGCCTCCTTTATATAAAATGTTAAATATCAAATGCCATGCTTATAAATCAGGTATTCTGAAACAATCTAATAGTAATGCTGCCTAAAGCACCATGAGCACGGAAGGCAAATACATGTCTGTGATTCCTGTCAATCCTAGTAAAGATAAATGATTTTCCTCCCCAGGGCAGAATAGTTCCAATGTATTCACCTTGACATCAAGTGGCTATATGGTTTCCACCCACCATAGTAAGGGCTCAGCTTTGGTCTCGGTTGCTGGAGGATTAGACATTCACCAGAGGCAGAAGCTATATCAACTTCAGAAAGCAAGAGAGCATACTTTTGGTCCCATCTTCGACCTCGATCGTTGGCACCATGCTGCTTTGTTCATGACTCCATTAGGGTGGCTGAAAGCAGAATTTCTCAGACCCCCATTGCTTACCTTCTCCTGTCCACCCAGTTTCTTAGTGTCTTCTCTACAGTAGATCCTCCCTGTAATGACCTGAAACAGAGTTGTACACAGAAAACACACTCATGTGAGTCCATTTGCACACCTCTTTTCTAGACCTTTTAGTTTCTAATTTTCCTAATTCCACACTTCTAGGCCCTTGATCAACTTTCCATGGCGATAGGGGTATGAGGATTGAATAGAAATATGATTTTTGTTTTTCCCCTCTTTTCTTCCTTTCTCCTACCTTAACTTACCTTTTTACTAACAGAATATGTAATTGATTAACCAACTGTATATGTTTAACCTTATGTTCTAGCTAAGATTTGTTGCAGTTCTCAGTCAACCAGGCAAGAACAAAGAGACTTTCAGCTCAGCCCTGAACTTCCACCCTTGGCCACCAAGAATGCTGAGGGTGATCAGATCAGGTTTCAGCAACACCAAGATGACGCACACCCGATTACCACTTGACCAGTTTGAGAACGCTGAGCATCCTGTTCTGGGGAGCAGTAATGATACTTTCACCAAGATCCAAGACTCCCTCCCACTGGGGCTCAAATCCCAGGACGGCCGATCACCAGATGTTTACCCTGATTCCTTTTCCCTGATCCCTATGTAAGCTCTCTGCGAACAAGCGTGAGGGAAAGGTGGATGTTAGGGTTTTTCATCCACCACTTTCTCAGATTTCTAGCATCTGATACTATTAAATGCCCACTTATAATGCAGTCACTGTCTTTGCTTTTTGGCTGGGTAGTGACAGGTAGCATGAACCCGGACTCGGATGACTTCCGGTTCCAATGTCACCCTATATATCCTTATTTCAGGACAATCTCTCCACAGAAAGTAGATAAGCAAGAGTACTGCTCAAAGCTCTCCCGACTGAAAAATGTTCTTGTCATTCTATCGGAACCCTCCTAGACTAGGGCTTTAATATGGCAGTAATAAATTTTTGGCTTGCACTAACGTATCATGTTGAACTATTTCTAAACCAATCCTCCGATTTTTCTCTTTTGTCAGCTTTAAGCTTGAAAGATTACCTTCTCTTTTTATATAAAACAAGGAAGATTAAGACGAAACTTTTATTCTAGAGCATATTTTTCTTTTTTTTAAAAAAATATTTTATTGATATTTTACAGAGAGGAAGGGAGAGGGATAGAGAGCTAGAAACATCGATCAGCTGCCTCCTGCACACCTCCTACTGGGGATGTGCCCGCAACCAAGGTACATGCCCTTGATTGGAATCGAACCTGGGACCTTTCAGTCTGGAGGCTGATGCTCTATCCAGTGAGCTAGAGCATATTTTTCATCTAGGATATATGACCAGTGAAATTTGAAAGCAATAGCACATTACTAATGTCCTCTTACGAATTTTAAAGTAAAATCTTTAAATAGTTTCCAGATTTATTTTAAAGGTCAATTAGCACTATCCAGGGAACTTAATATGCAAGAGCTAAATATTTGATTTTCATGTAATACTTTGCAATTGACCGTAAGTATACCACACATCCTTTCTAGTTCTAACCTTTATCTCTTGGTCAAAGAAATATATTTTCTTATGAGATTAAAATCTTTGCTAAGCAACTCTGGAAGATGAGGCTATATGAAAATGTATACCTTGGGCTTTATATTCAAATGCTTTAATGATTACTGATTGTTACTGCTTTTAATTTTAATAAGTTAAAATTCAATATCGGCAAGAAAACACTAATACTGTCATTATATAATAGGTTTTGCCAAGTTACACAGTCTTCTTATTAAATCACAATCTCTTCAATGGACAGAAAATTCTATTTTTACTACTGATGAAGCTCTATATATGAATGAGGACATCACATTTGCATACTGTTAACAGTCTAATTGTGAGGAAATGTGCTTGACTTTTACCTCAAATTTCATTGACTTCTCAGACTCAAGAGATTTGGAGTAAGGTTGATAAAATTGGAGTATATGACACCTTGAAAATATTTTAGTATAAATTCTGTGACTATTCTAAGCGAAGACTCATTAAAAACATAATACCTAGAAAGTTAATAAATTCTAAAGATGCTAAATGATATGGTAACTGAGAACTCAGAATAAAAAAAAATCTAAATGATTCAAGGGCAAATATATGAGAGCTTTTCCTACTACAAAAATATTTGCAACGTTATACCTGATTCTAAATCCTAAATGCTGGCCTTTTCAGCATAATCAATAACAAGAATAACAACAACAACAACACTAGATATAGGTACACTTAGCATATTTGATATGTGCATTTTACTAATATGACTCTTTATCCTCTCATCATTGGTGAGAGACAGGAATTTCAATTTTAAAACTATTTTATGTATGGGAAATAAAAGACCAGAGGATAGTTAACTTGTTCAAGATCTAAACACAATACTTTTTTGAGGCATCCTGTTTCATTTTAACATTTAATTAGTGTCATAGGAAAAAGTATATCCTCTAGTTTAAACAATTAAAATTCCACTTTCATTCTATATTAAGTCCATGACCAATCTTGCTCCATCTAATCTAATAAAAGAGTAATATGCAAATTAATCACCACTCTGAGACACCCAAGCCATGCCCACCATCCAGTCAGAGCGGCTGTATGCATATTAACCCAGCCAGGATGGCGGCCAGCAGCCATGGAGCTAGAGCAAATAGAAGGCTTCTGTTGCACCAGCAATGGAGTTGAAACTGCCTGCCTAGGCCGGCCGGCGGGGCCTCAAGGCAACAGCATTTCAATTATAGAAGCCATGGAGCTGAAGCAAATAAGAGGCTACAGTTGCCTAACTAGGCCTCCGCTCAAAGCAACAAAGTTTCAATTATAGAAGATAAATAAACCTCAGAAACCTGATTCCAGCCAGCCTCGCTGGGACATTTGTAAATGGGAGCTGTGGGCAGCCTGAAAACTGCCCTCAGCCCCTCACCCAGGCTGGCCACACCCCCATGGGGTGAGGGTCCCCACTGGATGGGCTTGGAAAACCTGCAAACAGCCGTTAGCCCCTCACCTAGGCTGGCCAGGCACAACAGCAGGTGGATATTCCCCAAGGAGTCCCAGACTGCGAGAGGGCACAGGCAGGGCTGAGGGACCCTCCTGAGTACACAAATTTTTGTGCACCAGGCCCCTAGTTCTAATATAAAAGCCAACAGTTTTCATAGTAATATCAAAGGCAAATTTTTACTAATATCAAAGCAAATTTGACCATGTTTCTCTACTATATCAATGAGTCAGTAATTTCCAAATATTAAAGATTAAATCTACACTCTTCTGTATGGTGAAGAAGACTTGAATATCCTATTGGCTTTTTCACTAATTTTCATTTGCCCCAAGGTCCATTTGTTAACTTCTAACTTCTATGCATTTTCTTTTTTTTAAATATATTTTTATTGATTTCAGAGAGAAGGGGAGGATGAGAGAGAGATAGCAGAATCAATGATGAGAGAGAATCATTGATCAGATGCCTCCTGCATTCTCCCTTTGTGGGATGAAGCCCACAACCTGGCATGTGCCCTGACCAGGAATTGAGTTGTGACCTCCTACTTTATAGGTCAACACTTAACCACTGGGCAACACAGGCTGGGATACTATTCATTTTCTCATGATAACCTTAAAATTTTTGAATTTTAAATCATAAAATTTGCATATTTTCATTTTTAAAAAACATATTTTATTGATTTTTCACAGAGAGGAAGGGAGGGAGATAGAGACTTAGAAACATCAATGAGAGAGAAACATCAATCAGCTGCCTCCTGCACACCCCCCACTGGGGATGTGCCTGCAACCAAGGTACATGCATTGACTAAAATTGAACCTGGGATCTTTCAGTCCACAGGCTGACGCTGTATCCACTGAGCCAAACCAGTCAGGGCCATATTTTCATTTTTTGAGAAAGAATAAATATTTTAGGGCAAAAGGTCATACTTTCCTTTAAAAAAAAAACTAGCATTTTATCCCAAGAAAAATATATTATCACTAATGTGTAGTCAATTACTTAACTTGCCAATGCATGTTGCTTCAAATTTCAGGGTACTTTTAAAATACTTAGAAGAATCAGAAATTAATGATATGCCTTCTAGTGCAGCAACTTGACATGTTGATAGATTAAGTACTTCCAACAAAACACCACTATAATTGCACTGTAATTATAAGGGTCAGTGTGCAGATCTTCTCTTTTGATTATGCTTCATGTCTTCTGCCTTATTAAATCAGTAATTTATTATGGAACTTTATCTTCAGAGAGCAAAGCTCATCTATTCCATGTATTGGTTGACTTATGTCTACATTGCAAGTAATAATGGGAAGAAAAAGACAAAAATAAAACAAGTAGGCTACCAAATACTTATTTTCCTTGTATTACTCCATATGTATCTGTTGATTTGTTGTAAGCTTTGTTGGTTAGAAGGACATGGGAGGATATTGGCCACTGTATTGCTCCAAACTCGAAAATAGTAGAAAAGATTTGCTGAGAGTAGTGTTTGCTGAGAGTAGTAATCTAGTAAGAGACACAGAAAAAAAATATAGTTATTTTATACTTAATAATATAATCTTACTTTTTATTATCATTAATGAGTCAATTCTTCCATAGTGATAAGTTTAATATTTGTAAGTTTAAATTGCACAAATGTTTACAAGTTCCTCATGAATAGAAATAAACAATGAAATCCTTGCAATTTGTTAAGGCTTAATATGATGGCAACCAGGTTAAAAAAAAATTCAGTGATACATTGTTTAATTCCATTTATTAGGTTATTAACATACATATAAACAGAATATTTTTTCTTACTCATCATGATACAATTTGGGGTTACTAAAATATTTTTGCTGAGGTTTATTTGAGCGGCATTCGTGGCCAAATATACTAGGAACAGGTAAACCTGTACTATTGTCTATCAGTTTTTTACTAACTGGAATATCATTTTAATCTCCCAGTGTCTTAGCCATAAAAGGCAGTTGCTCTTCTTTCATATTTGATTGTTCTATTTTTAAGTTTTCAGAAAACTGTTGGTAAGAATGAGTCTGAAAGAGAAGAAATTTAGGAGAGGCTAATTCAGGATGGTTGATGATTTCGTTTTGGCTGTATGACAAAAAAAAAGTTCTCTTGTCAAGTCTTTGCTTTATTTTTTCTGCAATATGTAAGAAAAAAGCACACTAACTGTATATCAGGCCTCAATTTATTCATCAATTAAAATAAATAAAGAAGAAAGTTTACATGTATTCAATGTAGCTGCCCAGGTCAGCCCTGTCCTGACGTAGGTTATTAACTATCAATTTGCTTGACAAAACAGTAGAGATTCTGACAGTTGTCAAATTTTTTTTTTCTGTGAGCTTCCTAAAAATAAGAAGAAAGTGCAAACCTTTTAAATCTTTTTCCAAGTTATCTGAGCTTTAGAATGTGCCAGAAAAATCAATAGTTTTATTTTCAATGCTACTGCTAATTAATACTAAAAAGATAAAAATTAAACCTCCAGGGTAGCCTGGAATCAAAACTGTATATAACTTTCAAATTTGGAAACCTTGGGGGGGGGGGCTTGTCCCTCAGCCTGGCCTGCACTCTCTCCAATCTGGAACCCCTCGGGGGATGTCCAACTGCCACAGGGCCTAACCTGGCAATTGGCCATCGCTCTCGCAATCCAGAACTTCTGGCTCTTAATCATTCACCTGCCTGCCTGCCTGATTGCCCCTAAATGACCGCCCGCCAGCCTGCTCACCCCCAATTGGCCCCACCTTGGCAGCCTGCTCACCCCAAACTGCTCCTTCCTGATGGCCTGCTTGCCCCCAACTGCCCCTCCTGGCTGGCCTGTTTTCTCCAACTGCCCCCCCTGTTGGCCTGTTCACCCCCAACTATCCCCCCCCCCCGCCAGCCTAATTGCCCCTAATCAGCCCCGCCACCATGGCTTTTCCAGAAGGACATCTGCAAAGTTTTTTGGGCTAATTAGCATATTACCTTTTATCAGTATAGACTAGACACCCAGTACACAAAAATTTGTGCACTCATGGGGGGTTCCTCAGCCTGTGCCCTCTCAGTCTGGGATCCCTCGAGAGATGTCCACCTGCTGGTTTATGACCGATCCCCAGGGGATCGAGCCTAAGCTGGCAGTCAGACATTTCTCTGGCAGCATAGGAGCCCTCGAGGGATGTCCACTTGCCAGCAGGGAGCAGGCCTAAGCTGCAGTAGGACATCCTTAGTGCTGCTGAGGAGGCAGGAGAGGCTCCCACCACCACTGCTGTACTGGCAGCCATCAGCCTGGCTTGTGGCTGAGCAGATCTCCCCTGTGGGAGCACACTGACCATCAGGAGGCATCTGGTGCCTGGTGGTCAGTGTGTGTCATAGTGAACAGTCATTCCCAGTCCTTCTAATGTTAGGGTCCATTTGCATATTACCTTTTATTATATAGGATAGAGGCCTGGTGCATGGGTGGGGGCCAGCTGGTTTGCTCTGAAGGGTGTCCTGGATCAGGGTGGGGGTCCCCACTGGGGTGCCTGGCCAGCCTGGGTGAGGGGCTGCCCAGGCCCCCCAGTGACACAAGCTCCCAGCCTCTCCCTTTATTTTTTTTCTCAGTTGGTATCTGGGATTTATTTATCTTCTATAATTGAAACTTCGTAGCCTTGCGTGGAGCCCAGTGGCAGCCAGGGCAGGCAGAAAGCTTGGCTTTCTCCATTGCTGGGGGCAATCCAAGCTTCCTGCTGGCTCCAGCTCTGTGGCCCCCACCATTTCTGTGACAGAGTGATGGAGTGGTGGTTAATTTGCATATTATTCTTTTATTAGACAGGATTCCTTTTTACTCTACCATGGTCTCTAGTTTGCAGTGTTTGTACCCACTAAATTTGTGCCACCCTTGCAACCCTGTACCACTCAGGTATACTTTGTGCGGAAATTTGACTTGTATCTCTTTCCTTTCTTTCCCTTCCCTTTCCTTTCCTTCCTTCCGCTCCTTTAATTAATATTGATATATTCCGAACTGAAGTGCAGAGTAATGTGGTGAGTTGACTTTTCAGATTGAATAGTCTTACTTAGCAGCATGTATGAAAGTTTCTCCATGTCATTTTATGGCTTAATGGCTTATTTTCTAATGCTGAATGATATTTCATTGTATGGATTTCTGCAGTTGAGTTATCCATTTATTTACTGAAGGACATCTTGAGGAAATTATAAATAAAGCTGCTATTAAAAATGTTATGTCAGTTTTAATGTGGACATATGTTTTCAAAGTAGTTGGATAAATAAACGCCTAGGAATGTGATTTTTGGATTTCAGAGTGGGACTATATTTAGTTTTGTAAGAATGTGCCAAACTGTCTTTCAAAGTGGCTATACACTCTTATGAGTTTCCGTTGGTCTGCATCCTCACCAACATGTGGTCCTGGTAGTTTTTGTGAGTTTAGTCATTTTCTGTTGTTTTAGTCAGTTTAATAAGTGTAACATTTTTTAATTTCTTCATAATAAATGCCATGTCCTCATAATAAATGAGTTTTCAACTGTATATCCTCCTTAATGGGCAGTCTGTTCAGATATTTTGTCCATTTTTTTCCAAAGAATTGTTTGCTTGTTTTTTTACAGTTGAGCTGTAGGATTTCTTTGTGTACTTTGGATACAAGTTCTTTGTCCGATAATGGGTTTTTCAAGTATTTTCTCCAAATTGTGGTTTGTTGTTATCTTCACATCGTCTGTTATAGATATTCATTTGCTTCAGCATCTTTTATTGAAAAGAGTACAGTTTCTCCATAAAATTGCCTTTGCTTCTTTGTCAAAATCAGTTGTCATAATTGTGTGGATCTATTTCTGGGCTGTCTCTTCTGTTCCATTTATCTATATACATATTCTTTCACAATAGTGAAAGATGTAGTTATTATAAAACTACATCTTCTTTACTGTAGTTTTATAATAAACCTTGAATTGTGTAGTGGCAGTTTTGTTGATCTACTTGTCTTTTTTCTTTTTCTTTTCTTTCTTTTTTTTTTACCCAATATCACACTGTCTTAATTACTGTAGCCTTATAATAAGTTTTTGAATTTTGTAATGTTACTTCTTCAACTTTGTTCTTCTTTAGTATCTTCTGCCTTTTCATACAACCATTAAAATAAGTTTGTCAATATTGACAAAATTACCTGCTGGGATTTAGATTAGAATTACATTGACTGTAGATCAAATTTGGAAAAAATTGACATCTTAATGATAGCAGGTATTTCAGTTCATGAAAAAGAACTCTGCTCTCATTCATCCTTAATATTTTTCAAGGGTCTTTTTTATTTTTTTATTTTTTCAAGGGTCTTTTTTAGACCTGTGTATTATTTAGAAGTGAACTGCTCAAATGCTAAATATATAGAGGTTGTCCTGTTTCATTTCCATTATTTATTTCTAGTTTAAATTCCACACAATCTTAAACATATTTTATTTTATGTCTGTCATTTTAAACATATTGCATTTATTTGGTCCAAAAGTGTGGCATATCTTGGTGCACGTTTATTTATTCTTGAGAAGAATGTGTGCTCTATTGTTGTTGGATGGAATATTTAATAATATCAACTAGATCAAGACATTAAAAAATAGCCAAGCAATTTAAATATCCAGGTTTCACATTCTTTATTCTGTAGAAGAATAGGATTAGAGTTTGAAAACTTAGCAAAACTGTTTCATACTCAATGGCCTATAATATATTACGTGATAGAAAAAGAGAAGAGACAATGTAAAAAAATAGAAAGAACATGGTCATTTCACTATGTTGCATCCTGGTAATTTTAATTTTAATATGCAGCACTAGGGCACACACTCACACACACTCACAAGCAAATAAACAACAGCAATAACAACAAAGCCCTGTTTTGTGACCTATGTAAAGAGAGAAAAGATAATGGACATCTGGTCTTATGTAGGTGATATATTCATACTTATTGAAAAATTACAGAGAACCCCTCAAAACTATCTAGAAAGTTGTTTACATTCATGGTAAGTCATAATTCTCTAACTTTGAAAAGGTTAGAATAGCTAACTTTCTTGGACATCATAGAAAATTTATGGAAAGTGAAAGAGTGTAAGCAGAACTCACCTAAAGAATTTTATTGGTCCCTTTATAATCACATATTGGTAGGTAATAATCTACCAATGAGTCTTGAGCTATCAGATATACCCTTTTATAAATTTCTCTCCTATTATAATTCTCATCTGAATAAATACCAGTCTCTCATTTACCCCCCTGAATGTCATTTGAAATGTCCTTAATCGTCTAAATGTCAGTATCATTAAAATGAATACTTTAAACTGATATTTTATTTGTGGCAGTCAGTTTAAAAAAGGCTGCAAAATTGTCTTTTCTACCTCAAAGTCACACAAAGGCATTTCCCATTTCTAGCATTTATATTCTATTTGCTTTTAAAAATTACTTATTTTGGTTTTCATAGCAAAGCCCATTGCTTAATTCGAAGTCCTCCTTTTCTCTCCCATGTCAGTGCCTTGTTCTCCATTTCTTGACTTGCGTATGGGATTTACCTTTGGGGCAGTGGGAAGCTTTATGTCCTGCCCCTTCTTGAAAGTGTACCATTAACTCTGCCACAGATTCATCAGAGGTTAACAAACAGCCGTGGTGGCTGTCATCTTCAACTTACCCTTTAGATAGCCCTTTGAGTTAAAGCTGTTACAGTTTTCAAATTTATAGATTATCACATTGAAACACAAAGATGTTTAAGGTAAATATAAAGGTCTTCGTAAAATAAGGCTTCAGTTCCATTAATTTCTAATCATGTGCTTTCAAATGAAACACAATGTCTTATAAAATTATATTGGATTCCTTCTCTTTCACTTTGGAAATGTCAACCATATTGGTAGCTGGAAAAGGAAATGGTCATATCCACAGAATACAGTACTGTAACAGGAAAAGGAAAATAAAAAGACTTACAAAGTAAAGCATTTGGAATATATAAAATGATAGAGCTTTATACAGAAATTATGAAGTGTTTAGTGCTCCCTGGGAGGAAACTGGGAGGCAATCAGGGAATGGCGTGGGCTGGTAAGTGGGCTAGTCCCACTCCGCCAAATCCCTCATTGCCACTGCCGCCTCCCATCGCGATCCCCTCCCTCTGACTGCTGGCATGTGTCTTGGCGGGCCTGACACTGTGTGCTCGCTGACCCCAGCCCCCTGCCCACCAGTCATTCCACCATTCGGTCGATTTGCATATTATACTTTTATTATACAGGTTGACTGACTTGGCCCCTGTACTCCTTTAAAACTCTAATATGCTGAATGTACCATTTAAACATCTGTATTTTGTATAGAAGTGTTAGTTAATTAAATTATTAATAGAGAGAGGTTAGTAAGCTTTAATAGGAAAGTTCGGGTGTATGACAATTTGAAATGTGATTTAGAATGATAACTAACCCCATCAATGATAATAAATGAAAGGAGAGACAACAAATCGACAAAGGCACATTGGAAAAATATTGAGTTGTATGAAGTTGAAATTCATGTGGAAAACAAATAATTTTAAACAGTGTATTTCTTTGGATTTGTGAAGATGTTCAGTTATAGGAATTTATTAAGTTTTTAATGGACAAATTATAGAAATGAGAATTAATTTGAAATAATGACTATAATTAGATTATGAAGTTTGGATTAATTGAATTTCCTTGGGCTATTTTAAAAGAATCTGGATCCCAGAAATCAGAGGTCCATCTTATGAATAATACATTTGCACTATTAGAATGCAGGCTTACATTTCAATATTATCAATAAAAAGAATTTGAAATGTTAAAATTAAGGTTACCACAGGTCCTCTTCAATTCTTTGGGGAGAGAGTCAGCTATACATAATACATTAACATAAAATCAAAGTACCATGAGTTAAATATATAAAGTATTTGGGATACCAATGTAAGCAGAGATTAATCATTAATACAGTGGATGGATGGATGGATGCCAAATATATTTCATCCACATATTTACCAGTAAGGAAAACAATCATTGCCTTACCTTTTAAAAAAGTTTAGTGATGTATTTCTGTAGTTGTGAATAAAAACTGTGGTTTTTAATTGTATCTCACATTTGATAAATTATAAAAGAAACACATAGCTAGGAGAAAAGAGTTTCCAGTTTGAGAAAAAATACATGTATGAATTAAAAATATTTTTAATTTAACAACATTATTTCCCCAAATCCCAAGCCATATAACTCTAATTGAAAGTATGACATGGAAAAGTTCAAATACCCTTTTTTGAAAGAATACATTGTGACATTATATAACTGTATTATAACCACTATTAATCTATCATTTCATCAGTTGAACAGCCTTCCCACCGTCCCTTCCCACCTTCCAATAACTTAGAAAAACCATTGGGGAATAATTTTATGGAAGATGAATTAAATAATAAAATAAAACATGTTTTTCTTTCCTCTCATTAATATATCATGGTAGATTATATGTTATATTTGTTTTATTTTAAAATTGACCAATCAATCTGTTCAATCGCCTTTATAGAGACCAACAGTTAATGTAAAGTAGTTCAACCCTATTTATATAAAATCAGTAAGCTAATGACGTTAAACAAGGAGCACACACAGAAGTGAAGAAGAGTATTTTCATAGAAGATCAATACATAATTTTGACAAGATACTCTAAAAAAATAAAGTATCAATGTATATAGTTTGCATTAGAGAACTGGTGCCACCACTTAGGCTTGGCTGACAAAAAGTTTTTGTAGGCATGTAAGTGTGTATTTATTTCATAAACCTCTGCTGTCTTTCACTTTTCCAGTCTTCATTTAGTCTTTGATCCCTGTGTTTGTTATACAAGGTTCTGAGCACAACTGGGAGAACCACAGAAGGCATCAACCTTGTCACAGGTTTAAAGTTGCTTCTTAGCAAAACATAGAAGGGGAATCAGAAGAAGTTGTAAACTGGCCGCTTAAATGCATTTTACCATGTGCTGTTTCCAAATGAGAAAGCAAATCATGAATATTTCAATAGACACAGCATTCTCTTTTAGTTCTCCAAAATCTATGTAGATTTCTAATAACATTCCAATTAACTGTAATGGGTACTTGCAACTCAAATTCAAAGCAATGCCAAAGAGAACATTTAGAGATCACTATTTAACAGTATTTTTATTGGAATACTATCGACAGAAAATTCTCATTTATTAGGCTTCTGTAGTTCATAGCCACTTTATCTCGAAACATTTTCTTTGTTCCTAAAAATGACATTTCATTTCTAACATATCCAAATGGTAAAGATTTTATTCTCAGATAAATAGATGTAATTGAAGTGAACATTTCAAAAAAAATGACATCAGATTTCTATATTGTCATTTGAGGAAGCCTCCCTTTTAAGAGAAAACAAATAGTGACTATGCTCATTTTAAGCAAGTCATCTCCCATATAATATGTTTCTCATTCAAAGCCTAAGTGCTTCAATCAGTCTTGTTTATTACCTGCTTATTAAAAATAGAGCACAATTTATTCTGCCTTTCTGATTTATTTTGCAATGCTACCTCCGTCAGACAAATTCAGGAGTGGAAGGACTGTACAGATAAGTGGAAAATAAGGATTGCAAATACAAGAATCAGCAGAGTTTGAAACTAATCAGGAACCTTGGCAGCTGGTCAAGATTTAGCAAGCATGTACCAGAAGGACTAAGAGTAGCATTCCATGAATAACTTTCACCCTAGTCTACAGAAGTTTAAAACTTTCAGCTCATATCTTGCACTCGTGGCATTAATCTATACTAATAAAAGGGTAATATGCTAATTAGACTGGGAGGCCTTCCAGGAGACCTTCCAGACGTCCTTCCAGACAAAGCCATAGTGGTGGGGCCAAGGCAGAAGCAGTTAGGGGCAATCAGGCCAGGAGGGGAGAGCAGTTGGGAGTGATCAGTGTGGCAGGGGG
>PVJC01022619.1:0-27121 GCA_004026665.1 Murina feae
ATTAGTGTTATACATCCTATATTGATTTTCCCTTTAGCATTATTTTACTCTATCTCAATTTTTCCTTTATGCCAACACTCTCTTCATCACTTTTTCACTTTTTTGTCTTGTTTCTCTTATCCTGTTCCTGCTTTAGTTTTTCTCTACCCTTTCTTTTTACTCCCTGTTAAAAATTGATTTTACTCATACATCTAATTTTCTCTCTTCTGCTCTAAACCCATACACACTTCTCTCTACTTTCATCACTATCCAAATGCTTGTTTTTGCTTTTTCTTTATTTCTCTCTTGTTGTTTGTTTGATTATTGGTTACTTTTATTTGCTTGTTTTTGTTTTGCTTCTCTTTTTCCTCTCCTCACCTGTTCTCTTCTACTAATAGTTTAACTAATTCTAATCACCAACTCAGGCCAATCTACTCTCTATCCTCCTTTTCCATTAGTAAACAAATACATAGATAGATAGATTAAAGAAGGAGGAAAATTATATATATATATATATATATATATAATATTAATATAATATATATAATATATATATATATATATATATATATATATATATATATATATTAGAGGCCCAGTGCACAAAAATGTGTGCACTGGGGAGAGGGGTTTCCCTCAGCCCAGCCTGTGCCCTCTCACAGTCTGGGACTCCTCAGGGGATGCCCACCTGCTGGCTTAGGCCTGCTCCCTGGCAACCTGAGAGCCCTCGGGGTATATCCACTTGCCAGCAGGAAGAAGGCCTAAGCTGCAGTCGGACATCCTTAGCACTGCTGAGGAGGCAGGAGAAGCTCCCACTACCATCGCTGTACTGGAAGCCATCATCCTGGCTTGTGACAAAATCCAACACCCTTTCTTGTTAAAAACTCTCAGCAAAGTGTGGATAGAGGGACCATACCTCAACATAATAAAAGCCTTATACAACAAACCTACAGCCAACATCATACTCAATGGGCAAAAACTAAACTCATTTCCCCTGAGAATGGGAACAAGATGGGGATACCCACTTTCAATACTCCTTTTTGATATAATGCTCAAAGTGTTAGCCATAGATATCAGACAAGAAGAAGAAATAAAATGCATCCAAATTGAAAAAGAAGAAGTAAAACTGTCCTTATTCACAGATGACATGATACTACACATAGAAAACCCCAAAGACTCCATCAAAAAACTACTGGACCTAATAAGTGAATTTGGCAAAGTAGCAGGATACAAAATTAACACCCAGAAATGTAAAGCCTTTTTATATACTAATAATGAACTCACAGAAAGAGAAGCAAAAAAAAAACAAAACAATCCTATTTACCATTGCACCAAAAAACTTAAGATACCTAGGAATAAACTTAACTAAGGACATAAAAGACCTATACTTGGAAAAAAACTACAGACATTGAAAAAAAAGGTAGAGGAAGACATGAACAAATGGAAGAATATACCATGTTCATAGATTGGTAGAATCAACATCATTATAATGTCCATACTACTCAAAGTAATCTATAAAATTCAACGCAATTCCCATTAAAATATCAATGGCATACTTCAAAGACCTAGAACAAACTCTCCAAAAATTTATTTGAAATAAAAAAAGCTTCATCACACAAATAGCTTCATCAATCTTGAGAAAGAAGAACAATGTAGGAGTGATCACAATACCAGATATCAAACTATACTACAAAGCCACTGTTCTCAAAACTGCCTGGTACTGGCACCAGAACAGACATATAGACCAGTGGAGCAGAACAGAGAACCCAGAAATTGACCAAGCCAATATGTTCAATTAATATTTGACAAAGCAGACAAGATAATACTATGGAGACAAGACAGTCTCTTCAATAAATGGTGTTGGGAAAACTGGACAGATACTTACAAAAAAATTAAAGTTACACCATACACAAAAATAAACTCAAAATAGATAAAAGACTTAAATGTAAGATGGGAAACCATAAAAATCTTAGAAGAGGCCATAGACAGCAAAATAGCAGACATTTGTCATAGCAATATCTTTATTAATACAGTTCCTAGGGCAATGCAAACTAAAGAGAAAATAAACAAATGGGACTACATCAAAATAAAAGGCTTCTGCACAGCAAAGGAAACCATCAACAAAACAACAAGAAAGCCCACTTCATGGGAGAACATATCTGCTGATGTTATCTCTGATAAGTGTTTAGTCTCCAACATTTACAGGGAACTCATACAACTTAACAAAAGGAAGATGAATAATCCAATCAAAAAATGGGCAAAGGACCTAAATAGACACTTTTCAGAAGAGGACATTCAGAAAGCCAAGAGACATGAAAACATGCTCAAAATCACTAATCATCCAAAAGATGCAAATCAAAACAACAATGAGGCACCATCTCACACCTGTCAGAATGGCTATCATCAACAAATCAACAAACAAGTGCTGGAGAGAATTCAGAGAAAAGGAACCCTCTTACACTGCTGGTATGAACGCAGACTGGTGCAGCCACTGTGCAAGACAGTATGGAGTTTCCTCAAAAAATTAAAAACGGAACTCTCATTTGACCCAGTGATCTCACTTCTAGGAATATATCCCAAGAAACCAGAAACACCAGTCAGAAAGCATATATGCATCCCTATGTTCATAGCAGCACAATTCACTATAGCTGATATTTGGAAACAGCTTAAGTGCCCATCAGCAGATAAATTGATTAGAAAACTGTGGTACATATACACAATTTAATACTATGCTGCTGTAAAAAAGAAGGAATTCTTACCATTTGCAACAGAATGGATTGGAACTGGAGAGCATTGTGTTACGTGAAACAAGCTAGTCAATGAAAGAAAAATACCATATGATCTCACTCATTTATGGATAATAAAGAACATTATAACTGATGAACAAAAAAGATACAGAGGCAGAGCAGCATCAGACTGTCAAACTACAGCGGGAATGCTGGGGAGGGTTGGGGGGGATGTAAGAGATCAACCGAAGGACTTGTATGCATGCATATAAGTATAATAATCAATGGACGCAAGATTCTAGGGGGTAGGGGATGCCAGGGGAGGGTCAATGGGGGAAAACAAAGGAGACATATGTACTACTCTTTGTAATATTTTAATCAATAAAATAAAATTTAAAAAAATAAAGAAAGTCATTTAGATTAGCTAAAAATAATTGCCTTCTCTGCCTTCTCTGTATCTATAATTATTTTGTAAATAGTAAACTTACATTTTAGAAGAATGCTTTCTAAGCCATTAATTTTTAGTTTGTGAGTGAAAATATGATATGAGGCAGCATCAAAGGCTTCTGAAAACTAAATATTTTGCATATACTGTTTCTTCTTATAAGGATTATCAAAATAACTTTGCAAATGTGTTTGATGACCTGAGTAGTATATTATAGTATGTTGGGAGTGGAGGAGATTAAAGTCTTTAGTCTTAGAACCAATATCAAGCCTAACTTACTTTTTTTTTAACTCAGCAAAACATTAATAATCACATATCAAATAGGAAATTTGTCAGACCATTAGGAGAATTAACACAGTATTGAAGAAGCTGAGTACTTCAGCAAGACTTATTGTGTGAGCACAGTTGTGCCTGACTAAAACGCAGTCATACATCTGTTATTCAATAAACCAGGAAGATGCATTATAGTTTTAAAGGCCAGAAACTTGGGGACAAAACAAATAGCTAGCATGGAAGGGTTAAGCCAGCAGATATAATCACATAATGAAAAAGTTTTAGAAAAGTAGAATGGGAATTGTGTGGCAATCAATAAAAGCATAATATTGACACACTATTTCTTTGGGAAACAGTGGGGAGATTTCAGGAGGAATGGTGGGCTGAGAAACTCTAGATCTCAGAAGTCATAAAGCAGCTGCATGCTAAATGCATCAGAGTTGATGAAGTATACCCTCAGGTAACCTAGCAAATAATGAATTGCAATCATCTAACAGAGACTAAAAATAAGGAATCAATCCAATTTTTTCTTCTTTCCCATTGAGCCTAATGCTGAAGGCATTCTGAAAAACAAAAAAACAAAAAAACTGCACTACTTAGAATGACTTTCAGTTTACAAAAATCCTATTATAATAGGTTTTATATATTTGTGTGACTTTAAATATCAAAATAGTCATTGTACATATTAAGAATTTAAAAACCAAGCAGTGTTGTCCAACAATGTTGAAAGAAGAAATGTAAGATATTGTCAATAATTCTCTTCCTGCCAAATTCACTTGGAAGATTTGGGATGGACTATTTCTATTAGTAGTCAACACCATTTATGAAAATAACAAGATTAGCACTCATTATTTATATGTGTGTGTGCACATATATAATTTATGTAGTTGGGTTTACTTGCAACGTACACACATGCAACATAAATTCATTCAACTCCTATTCCAGATACTATGCTATGTTCTGTAGGGGAACAAAGCTATGAAAGATGTGAACTCTCTGCTAAAGGAGCTTATTGTACAATGCGAGAGATTATATGACTAACAAGACTACAATATAAAATATGATAAATGTCATTAGAAAGATAGAGTGAAAGTGCTGAGGTGGATTAGATGATGAGGAAAGGAAGAATAACATTTATTTATTCATTCAACAGATATTCTCAAGGACTCTTCTAGGCTTTAGGGATAGATAAGTGAGACAAGGACCAAGTCCTTCCATGTGTTTACAAATGTTAATACACTTTATCTTCATGAAAACTTGGTAAGGCGTGACTGTTTTACTGTCTGGTGTATACATAATGGCCTCCCAGTAGTGTTGAAACCTCAGGGCTTAGAATAGCAGGGAATTCAGTCTCTACTCCCACCCTTCCTAGAATGTAGCCCAAACTGCTAACATATATCACACACTGATGAAGAAAGCAGTCTTCTGTCAAATGGAGAAGATTAAGAGGTTCCAGGAGCTGATTTGGGGACCTACTATAATGGGAAGACTTGCTTTGTTGCCTTCAGATGTTAAGTCTAGTTACCTAACACTTCAGCAGGCTTTTCCAATGGGTCTTCCTCCTCCTGGGCCTGATTTCTAATTCCTTACGGTACCCTTGCTGGAATTGCAAGTAGTTTTGTTATCCTTTTGTTCCTCCAGGTGCTTTCCCATGAAGCATAAGACATTAGTGTTATTGTTGGCAGAAGCTGTGGTCTTCAGGTCTAGTAGGAGCTTGGTTAACTTCTTCTCCATTCCAGGGAAGACTCTAGAGCTTTTATGCCCGTTTGTCAGTTATCCATCTGAGGCCTCTTAAACAATGGAAGGCAGAGTTACTCTCACATCCTCTTAGATATTTTAGCAATTGCTTTCCATTTTCTCTATTTACTTCAGGTTGGTCTTCAAAGAATGCAGCAAAAAGAGATTGTACTAAGTCTTCAATGGAATTATAGGCCATAGATAAATGGCATCACTGACACACAGCTCATAAGATGCCACATGATTTAATAGCAACACTACACTCTTCAGAGAGTGGGTGGTTAGCTGCCACCTCAGCTTTAGAGAAAACCAGACATAAACAGTGCTCCATTGTTACTTTTTAAAATCTCTACTGGTAAATCTGACCTAGCTTAATGGAGCAAAACTTGTCAAATAGCAAATTAAATGCAAGACACTCCAGTATCTGAATTGAAAAGGAACCTAAAAAAAATAATGGGAAGAATTAAAGAGGAAGAAACATCTGTTTTTCTGAGTCTAAAAGAAATAATGAGAAAAGTACTGATCGTGGTTTGCATAATTGGACCTTAGATTGTGAACAACACAACTTTCTGTGATGCCAGTCCTTCCCAGGTAGATGTGGTAAGATTACTTGTCTCTTCTAATTAAGAGCAAGCGGACACAGAAGAAAATACTATCACCTCAATTCTAACTCCTGATCTCTTTCTTTAACTAGATTAGGGGCCAAGGCTTGGGTCAATGCATCAGTAGCACTCAAGCCAACTCTCCCTCTGCCTATGGTTTGTCTAGATGGACATGGAAGAATGATTGGTGCAGCAAGCACATATGTAGGCTTATAGGATTCTTCCTGAAGCCTACCAACCAGACTTGGCCCAGAAAATGAAATTTATTGGGTCTTTGAGACCATTCACTCAGTTATTGAGCAAACACTGAATGTCCATCCACTATTGCTTTGACAGTGCTTGATACAGGGAATGCGATGATGAATAAGTCATGCCCCCTGAAAACAGTGAATGGCAGAAGAACCCCTTCTACGTATGCCTGTCCTTTATTTCCAGGGCACTTTTTTAAAGCATTCATGAGCCTTGTGTCATTGCTCTTCACTCAAAGATGTTCAAAACATGTTCATCTAATTCTTAAAACCTGTGCCGTGCTGCTTTTGATTGTTTAATTCTTAGTACAAACCTATAAGGTAAATACTGTTATTATCTTTATGTTACAGAGGAGGGAACTGAGACACAGAGAGGATAAGCCCATTGCTAAAGGTCACACAGATAAGCGAGAGAATAAACCTAGGTTCATCTGACTTCAAAATTCATGTTTCTAACCACTAAACTTACTATAATTTCTTTGAGGGTAAGGATATTAGCATCTGTCTAAGACCTCTAGGGACTCCTACATAGAAGCTTTCATCTACTCCTGCTTCATCTTCATAAAGTAAGAATAATGTTGTTATGTCAGGAAATGAGAGGAAGGAAGGAAGGAAGGAAGGAAGGAAGGAAGGAAGGAAGGAAGGAAGGAAGGAAGGAAGGAAGGAAGGAAGGAAGAAAAGAGGAAGGAAGGAAAGAAGGAAATGGGAGTCAGGAATTCACTACAAAGACCACTTAGAAGTGCACATGGCCACATACCTCCATTCATATGAAATTTCAGCTTCACTCAGTTGTCACTACATTAAGGAATTATCAGTTTTCTCACTGCTGATCTGCAAAATCTGATTATGAGAAAGGTTTTGCTGTCTTCTCCAATCACTCTCTCTTCAGCCTCTCCCCTACCCCCACCCCCCCCATGCATGCATCAGCTATGATGCCATCTCTAGTTTGGTCTCTGGACTCCCCTAAATTAATTGGTTTGTTGATTTGGTTGGTTGATTTGCTTTCTAAATGTGATTGGTTAATTTAATTTTTCTCTCAGTTAAATAAAACTGAAACAGGCATTTGATGGCCTCCAGTGGCCTACAAAGGTTAAAATGAACTCTGCCATAGCTGCTGTCAATTTCTAAAACGGATATACTAAAGATATTAGCATACTTAACTAGACTCTGTTTCGTAGTAAGGTTGTTTGCTCTTATTTAACCAGATAAGAGTTCATTGCAAAGGTTCTAAGGAGAGCAGTAGGAATAGTGTAAAGAGCAGTGAGAAGAAAGGAAGTTAAGTATATTCTCATGAAATGCTGAGAACCCTGAAAGGAAAAGCAAATGATAATCAAATTTAAGACAAGAACTTAAAAAGCTGTCTTTAGATTGGTTGTTAGCTGTGATAATGACACTTATTTTCTCCTGTCAAAAGTGAAAATATGTTTATGCCAAAAAAATTTCTGCATGAAAAGAGATAAAAGAAGTTGTATTCTGGCATGATTACTGGCGAGAGGAAATGTTTTCACTCTTAGTTCTTCATAAGGCAAAATTAAATTGAGGGGTTTTTTTGTGCGTGTGTTTTTGTTTTGTTTTGTTTTGTTTTTTGCTAAGAGTTCTTCTTATAGTATCTTAATGCACAAAAGTCTATATGCTCTCCTGACATTAAACATTGTGGGTGTTCAATAAATATTTGAGAACAAATAAATGAATATTTTTTAATGTCAGGAGAGCATATAGACTGTTGTGCCTTAAGATACCATAAGAAATTATATCTGAATTTTTAAGAATTCATTTCATTATACTTCAATTAATGTGAATGACTAATAAAATGAGGTTACCCCATAATATAAATAAGTGTCTTTACCTAATTCCATTTATTTATCTCAGAAGGTCTCCATTACCTACAAAATAGTAACTTTTTTCAAAACACTACAGAGAAGCTCATTGAACTTTAAAAAACAATTGAGAGTAGCTATTCTCTTCTATTCTGGCTAAACAATTACATTATTTTTTTCTCAGGAAGAAGAAACACTTTTGGACTTATTTTAATTGATTTTTATCAGGCAGCTCTCTTGCCTCTTTAAGGAGCATTTTATAAAGGAGTTTCAGTTTTGCTTAGTTTATGCTAATAATAACATTTACATTTTTGTTATTAATAGATTCAAATGTCTCAGTCAAGTTTGAAAACAAAGCCAGTGTTGTTGTTTTTTAAAGAGGAAAGTATTAATTAATTCTACTTTTGTGCAGTTTGAAAACCAAATCTCAGTTAAATATCATTTGCAAGAAAAGTGAATATTATTCAGAGGCTACAAGAGCCAAAATTGCCTTTGATGGTTTAACTTAGTTTTGCACACTACAAACAACAAATATTTGTGTGTTCTTCTTCAGTAAATCCTGCTGTTCTCCTTCTCGTGTGCATGATAAAACAAGAAAATATGGCATTTGTCTATTTCCTTATATCTGATGAAAAATCTACCCTTCTTTGGAGAGAGACAGACTATGATTCTTCAGTGTTAATACCCAGTTGTGGTAATTTTTGTGAAGGAAGTGGGGTTCCTGGAGCATACCCAGAAAGGGAGGAATGGGGTGGAGTAGGGGGTGTGGAGAGAGCACAGGCAGGGAGTGAGACTTCCAAGTGTTCCCCTGAAGCATGGCACATCCAAGGCAGGGTCTGAAAAGGGTGACAAAGGAGAGGTAGCTGCTTTTTCTTTTCAGCAAAAATACATCTGAATCTAATAATAATCCTGGGAAAGCAGCATGTCCAAGCTGTACAGCCCTTCCTACATAGTGCTAGGTCATTGAAGCACTGGTGACCATTTGAAGGTAGTTCCTCCTTAGGCACCACAATTTTCACTTAGTAGCCATCTGGGTTCTCCAACTATTAGAACACTTCTTAGCCCTGGCACTTGAGAAATGGTTCAAGTGTAGGTCTAAAGCCACAGGAACACATGATAAAATCTCCTGAGAAATGCTTTGTCAAACTACATATACCTGCCCAGTGCCATGTCTACCCCCTCGAGATTCTGAGGCATGCTGTGAGCCACGAGCAGAGATTGGAGAAGGGGAAATAACAGGGTAGGTAACCTAGTGGCACTAATTGTAGTCCCTCCCTTTCTTAATAATTGCATTTGTTTCTTAGGGTTGTATGTTCTCTTTGGTTCCTGAGAGCTGATCCTTTCTATGCTACTATGCATTAGGTCACATGGCTACAGAGTCAGCATCCTCACAAGCTATACTCCTGGTAATTGGAGGAACTTTCCCCAGCTCTGTGACCACAGATCAACAGTTATACAGGCCACAACTTCTTCTGATCTTACTGAATGACCACCTGACCTCACAATGGTGACCTTGCCCTTACTATCTTCTCTTCACAATGTCATGTATTTCCAGGATAGCAATAATCTCTAAAACTTCCACAAAATGCTCATCCAGAAGCTCCTCGTTTCCCCCTATATTTTTTTTTGTGATGCATTCTCTGCTTCCTTTTCATCCCACTATCTCTGATTGTTCCTGAAATATGGTATTTTCTAGGCTTCTATTCTTAGACATCTTCAACTTTAATTCTTCATCTGCCACTCTCTTAAAAGTTCCTAATCCAAGTTACCCTACTGACTGGTATATTAGTAACCCAAATATGACACCAGGTAATGAAGCAACATGTTCCAACATACGAAAACTTTCCCCAAAACAAATGCATTATTTTCCTCATTTTTTGTCATGCTGGTTCTTTTACCTGCATTCCTTACTAAATTGTTATAGCATTGTCTACCTAAAGAGTCACAGATACATTGTTAGATCCTCAGCCTCACTCACTCCCCACATTTAATGCCAATGCCCTATTAATGTTATCACCTACATTCTCCTCTCTCTTAAGTGTTAAGTTTCATTCATAAATTAGAAGCTTATTTTCTTTCTAATGACACCAGTGAGTGCCTCTCAGTCTCTGGACTACACTTGTCGCTCTACCTGGGAGTATTATCTAGCCCTTCTCTAGTCCAGCTCTCTATGCTGAGGTTTTATGGTAGAATTATCTGTGTGATAATCCTAACCATCAGATTACCTAGCTTCCTCCTTCCCAGTGAGCATATGTTTCTACAGGAGGCAGTATTGTGAAAATAGCTCTAAGTACAACTTCTTGTTGAACCTGAATGACTCCACCTGTAGGCCTGCTGCTGAGTGTACTCCTCAGCTTACACTTATCTGTTGATTCTCCTACATCATACTTCCTGAAAGTCCACTCCTCCCCCAGTCATACACCATCCTGCTTCCCTCCCACCATCCTGAATTCTCACCCCCTCCCTGGGTCTATCAGCTTTATCTGTAATGAACTCTGAGTGTGAATGAGTTTATGGACTTTATCATGAGGCTCCTGAGACCCAGACAAATCAGGCAATGTGGCTGGACATCTGTTTGTGTCCCTAGGCATCCTATCCTGGTTAAGGAGACAGCCTGCCCAGAGCAATTGGAGGATTTCCAGCAGGTTGTTTCCTAATTCCACTTGCTGGCACACCAGGGAGATACCCCCAGTCCAGCCCAGACACACACTATTACACACAATTTCCCTAAAGCTCTGGGATAACAGCAAAAAAGTTAATTCAGAAATCTGATTCACAGGTCATGTTTTACTCATCTTTCAATTGGTCCCTGAAACACTTGCATTTTTTAGGGGATAAAGGGCCCATGGAGGTGTAAACTAATCTTAAGGACAATAATATTAAAATGCAGAACACAAGAAAAGACTAACGGAGTTCAGAGATCAACTGAAGGACTTGTATGCATGCATATAAGCATAATCAATGGACACAAGATACTGGGAGGTAGGGGAGGAGGGGGGAAGGTCAAGGGAAAAAATGGAGACTTATCTAACACCCTTTGTAATACTTTAAGCAATGAAACACAATTTTTAAAAAAAAGACCTTAGCACTCACAAAATAATCATGGTTTCCCTCCAAAAGTGTCCACTGGCTGCTGGATAAGTTCTAAATTCCCAAGCAAAACAAAAAAGACCTTTTCCATTTGGCAATAACCAAATGTTCTAGTCTCATATTTGGCCTCCCCACCTGATCCTCTCTGCGGGCTTCCCCACCTTACACTCCATCCTGAACCACCAACATGCTGCCTGACTCGCCACCTGTGTACATGCCACCTGGAATACTTGAGGAGCCCTGCCACATTCTTTCTAAGATAGAGAAGTGCATGTCATTTCTTCTTCCCAACTTCTCTCAGCAAAGTTTTCCCTTTGTTATTTAGGCTTCCACACACTCTTTAAAAGGTCCCAGGTAGTAGTTATTCAATTATGTTTTTTGTTTGTGTGTTTTTTAAATATATTTTTACTAGAGGCCCAGTGCACAAAAATTTGTGCACTTGGGGTGGGGGGGGCGGTGTCCCTCATCCTGGACTGTGCCTTCTCACAGTCTGGGATGTCCAACTGCTGGCTTAGGCCCTCTCCCTGGGGGATTGGGCCTAAGCTGGCAGTCAGACATTCCTTTGGCAGCCCAGGAACCCTTGAGGGATGTCCATTTGCCAGTGGGAAGCAGACCTAAGCTGCAGTCAGACATCTTTAGCACTGCTGAGGAGGCAGGAGAGGCTCCCACCATGACTGCTATGCTGGCAGCCGTCAGCCTGGCTTGTGGCTGAGCAGAGCTCCCCCTATGGGAACGCACTGACCACCAAGGGGCAGCTCCTGCATTGAGCATCTGCCCCCTGGTGGTCAGTGTGTGTCATAGTGACCAGTCATTCCCAGTGGTTCTTCTGTTAGGGTCAATTTGCATATTACCCTTTTATTATATAGGATTGATTTCAGAGAGGAAGGGAGAAGGAGCGAGAGATGGAAACATCGATGATGAGAGAGAATCATTAATTGGCTGCCTCCTGCATGCCCCCCACCAAGGATGGAGCCCACAACCCAGGCATGTGCCCTGACAAATAACTAAACTGTGACTTCCTAGTTCATAGGTTGATGCTCAACCACTGAACCAGACTGGCAAGCTAAATTAATTTTTAATTGTTAGTATGTACTACTACTAGATTCTAACTAGTTTGGAGCTAATATCAAGTGTTTTATAAATAAATTAGAGGCCTGATGCATGAAATTTGTGCACGGGGTGGAGGTGTCCCTCAGCCCAGCCTGTACCCTCTCGAATCTGAGACGCCTCAAGGGAAATGAGCAGTCAGATATCCCTTTCATAATCCAAGACTGCTGGCTCCAAACTGTTCACCTGCCTGCCTGCCTGCCTGATTGCCCCTAACCACCTCTGCCTGCCAACCTAATCACCCCCTAACCACTCCCCTGCCAGCCTGATTGACTAACTGCTCCCCTACGGGCCCAATCATTCCCCAACTGCCCTCCCCTGAAGGCCTGGTCACCCCCAACTGCCTTCCCCTATAGGCCTGGTTCCTCCAACTGCCCTCCCCTGCAGACATGGTACCACCTAACAGCCCTCCGCTGCCGGCCATCTTGTGGTGGCCATCTTTAACCACATGGGGGTGGTCATCTTGTGTGTTGGAGTGATGGTCAATTTGCATATCACCTCTTTATTATATAGGATGACTGAATCTTTCTGGAGTCTTCCCACAAGATTCCAATATTCCCTTTGATGTTAACTCTCAGGCCCAGAAAGTTCCTGATTATTCTGTCCTAATGGTTTGAAGCTTAAAGAACAAGAATGGTAAAGTCCTGGCAAAAAGTGCCTTGCCCTGGCCTATGGCAGACATGACAAATCAATTACAACATTCTCTTCCTGAGGCAAGTGCTGCAGGCTGGGTTCTCTGGAAACAGACACTGATGCAGATGGAATGTGGGTGCAGGTTATTGATTAGGGATTAACACCGTGGAAGCCAGGAGGAGGAAAGCAGGATCAGGCAAAGGGAGAAATGGAATGTGATGCAGGCCTGACAAAGCCTCAGACAACGACTGTGCAAACTCCAGAGCATATACCCATCAAAGTTGTTCTACTGCCATAGGACAAAATGACTGGGCCCTTGTATCCTCACCACAGTCAATCACTGGATGAAGGCTGCCTTGGGAAGGGCATGACCTTGGTTGAAATGATTCTCTGCAGCTGAGGCAGACCCTGAGCCAGGTGAATGCTGGAAGCTGTCTGCCAACTGTTCTCCAGAATCTGGGGACAGAAAAATCCTTCCTTAGAGAATGATCTGGATGGTGCACTTGCCAATATCACACCCAGATGTAGCATGAGGCTCTTGGCACAGCACTCTGAATAGAGCAAGTGCTGACAGTTGGCAGGTAAGATGAAATCATCATGCTGTATCCACCATCAAAACTTGAGACCCCAGTCTCTGAGGTATTTCTTTGTTTGAACTTTTAAAGCTTATCCCTTTTCCAAAGTTTTTGAACTAGGGACAAAACCTACAATTCAAAAATGCTGTTAATGTTGACACAGCTCCTCTGCCAGTAAAACAGCACTTTCAGCAGTTTAAAATTTGTTTATCCTTTTCTACCAGCCAGGATCTAAGACAGCCCCTTCTTTCCAGGTCTTAGGAGAAATTAATCCTTATTTTCTAATGTAAGTTCTAATCTCTCTGTCCTGTGCCCTCCTCACTGTTTCTCTTTTCCTATCCTTCCCCTCCCTATGTTGCCCTGTCTCAGGCCTTATCGCCTCTTTCTCCCCTTCCCTTCTCTTTTCTTTTTTCCTCTTTCCCTCTCCATCTGTAGTTTTGGTCAAAATGAACTAAACTTGACCACTGTGGGTTTGATGTCCTGATCCATATCTTTGTCCTAGGAAATATTCTGAAAAAAGAATTTCAGATTAAAATTTTATGAGGGATGTTAGGAGGAAAAGAAAATAGTGAAAGGAGAGCCCAATTTTACCCTTCTTCATTTTATTTGGATATTAGACGGGAAAATGTATTCCACAGTGTGAGATACCACCAGCACATCAAGTAGCTCTAGGTACCAAGGGATGTGTTATAAACTGTGCCTGACAAACGATAACCAGTTCCATCCTGGTCAGTGATGAGATTTGGTTAATGGGCTTCTTTATCCCTCCGAAGGGAATTACACAGTTTGGTACATTTATCTGAACAAGTGCAGATGTGTGTAACCTAATAGTGCTTTGCTGAAGTTGTCACAGTGCACTTCCAGTTTAAATGTCAGTAGCTATTGAAATGGAGTTGAAAATATTTGCAGTGATGAATCACACTTTAAATACCTCTGGGTTTGTGGTTGCATTTAACTATCAGTTAGTGGTCATTTCTTCTTGCCTTGGTGATTGAATGAACTCAATCCTGCCTTCTGTTTATTCCTATCCATATGAAACATTATTTTTTAAATGGTTTAGCTTTAATATACAACAGTGTTTCTAAGAATTTTCTTATAGCCTCAAGTGCTAGTATCACTGGCATGTTGGGTAAATGATAAATATGTACATTTCCCATAATCTTCTAAGAGGGCAGGTCCCTTTTATCCTTCAGAGATTAAGAATAAAATAAAAATGGAAGAAAACATGATAAGAGAGTAAATATTTTCACAGAACAAATAACTTAGAGGTACATTGATGGAAATAAAAGAGCTTAGGATCTGGCAGAGAGAGAGTAGAAAGGGAAGATGAAGTTTGAACAGCTACTATAAGGAGAATGGGAAGTGTCTATACAGGATTTTTAGGAATATTTGCTGTGATGAGCTGCAGCTTATCCACCTGGCGGGCAGCGAGGGCGGGGGAGGGGGGGCGGAGAGGGAGGGAGGGAGGGAGAGTGAAGAAAATGTCAGGCAAGACCACAAAACTTAGAAGCTTAAAGCAGTGGTCAGCTGCTAGTAACTGATTGTTTTCACCAACCTTGGTTGATCTGAAAGGTCAGAGCTATGCACCCATTAAATTGAAACATTGTTAGTTAAAGCAAACCCCCACCTGTTACTTACATATAAATTCTTGCTGCCTGTTTGTTGTCTGAATTTCATGCCTAAGGATATGGTTGTTTTCTCAGAGACTCAATAAAAGGCTGGTGAGACCCAGGCACCAGTGGGCAGTGTAACCCTCTAGAGGTAGACTCCACACCTGGTCCCCCAGTTTCCAAATTGATTCTCTTCTACTCTCTCTCTTCATTTTGTGTGTGGCCTCCTCCAGAACTTGAACTCTGAATAGGAACCCTGAACCACGCTGGACATGTAAGGGGCTTCCACAGTCAGCAAGTTGCTTTTAGCCCAGGAGCCCCCTTTTGGTTATTGTGAATAAGCTGCAGTGTACATTGGAATATAAGGATCTGTTTGAGTCACTGTTTTCAATTCTTGCAATTCTTTTGTGTGTATATATACCAAGGAGTGGAATTGTTGAGTCAAATGGTAATTTTATGTTCAGCATTTAGAGGAACCACCAAACTATTTTCTATAGTGGCTATTTTATATTTTTATCAGCAATGTTGACAGATTCTAATTTTTTCACATCGACACTTGTTTATGTGTGCTTTTTAATTATAGCCCTCCTAGGAGGTGTGAAGTAACACATTATTTTGAATGGGATGACTGTCTTAATAAAAAAAATTAATGTGACTGTATTCACATTTAAATTATTGTGGCAACACCCAGCTGGTGAAGCTCAGTAGTTGAGCATTGACCTATGAACCAGAAAGTCATGGTTGGATTCCTGGTCTGGGCACATGCCCACGTTGTGGGCTCGATCTCCAATAGGGGGAGTGCAGGAAGCAGTCAATCAATAATTCTCTCTCAGCATATATGTTTCTATCTCTCTTTTCCTCTCCCTACCTCTCTGAAATCAATAGATATGTTTTCAAAAAATTATTGTAGCAAAAATTTGGTTACCAGAAGGAATGGGATGTGGCAGGTAGTAAAAAATAAAAAGGGCCAAATACATGAAGATAGAGATGATTTGACTTTGGGTAGTGAGCACACAATGCAGTATGAAGATCATGCATCATAGAAATGTACACTTGAAACCTATTTGACTCTTTTGGCCAATGTCACCCCAATAAATTTAATAAAAAAAGAAGTGAAAATATTGTAAGGAGACACCTGATTGGTGGTGTTGCTCTTATATCAGTTAGGGGCAAAGCAGATGTACAGTCCTTAGTTCACCCTAGCTTGATGCCTGTGTTGGTGGCCAGAACTGTTTCATGCCTGAGGCACATAAAAAAATATAATGTTGAGAAGGTACTGCAAATACAGTCAAAATAATTATATGTTAGATTTAGATAAATTCGTAATGTGGAATGATGACAAAAATGGCTAATTATAGAGAAACATGTAAATTAACCATCCCTCCACTACACTGACCAGCCAATTAGGAGAGTATGCAAATTAACCCAAAAAATATGGTGTTAATTTGCATATGTAGGGGGGGCAAAGTGGTGGAGCAAAGACTGAAGGCTCCAGCCAGAGCAGCGAAGGCCTGGGTCCCGGGTGCCAGAGGAAAACGGGTGCTGGCAGCCAGGGGAAGGGAAGGCCTATTGCATGAATCTCTTCATGCAACAGGCCTCTAGTTTATACTATAAAAAAACTGCTTCAAAATGTTAAGAAATGGCAAAAATCTAAAAGGCAATTTGACAATTCCATTGAATATATAATTAGAAATGGTCAAAAATATGATGAGATATTAAAATTCATTATTATTAATGGAAATGAAAAGCATAATAACAAAGCCCATGCACCTGACTGCTGAACATTGCAAAGAGCAGTGATACCTATTGCTGGGCACAATGAAGAGAAGAGGAGGTAGGAGAATGCCATGTGTAGTTGATAGAAATGGGAGCTGAAACTGTTTTTCTGAACAATTTGTAAAAATGTGCTAAAATCTTCTATTTAGCTACCATATAATCCAGACCTGCTACTTGAACTGAGTGTTGTAGAGAGGAAATCTTAGTTCACATATTCAAGAATGTTTAGTTCCACATTATTTTCAGAGGTTAAACATTTTGAAATAAAATAAATTTCCATTAACGTGCCAATAGTTTAATATCCCATATTAATACCAGAAACTATTAGTCATTCAAGAAGATAAATTAGTGTGACTTGAAAAAATGTCCAGAGAAGGACTGTGAAATGAAAAGAGCAAGACAAAGAGAAATATCTATATCATATCTCATTGTTATTAAAAATAACAGGAACTCCATTTTAAGGATGCATGTACATCAGTATATCATTCTGTGAAAAATTATTAAAGCCTACATGGTAGATTCAATAAAACAGAACTTAGAAACAGTCTCATACATATGGAAAATCATGTGATAGAACATAATTACTGATGCATTGGGAAAGAAAGGATAATTCAATAAGTGGTGCTGAGACAACTGGCTATACATATGGAAAAAATCAGATTACTGCCTTATGCTTATCTATAAAAAATTTTATGTTGATTTAAAAGCTAAATATAAAAAACCAAAGCTCTAAACAACTAAAAGAACATGTAGGCAAATATGTTCATGATATCAGGGAAGAAAAAAAATTTTTAAACAAAACACAAAAAAAGTACAAAAGATAGAGGAAAGGATAAATTTAAATTAACTCCTGTATATCAAGAGACATAAACAAAATAAAAATATAAGCCACAACAGGAAGAATATGTTTGCAATGGAAATTACTATCAAATAATAATTATCTAGAATATATAAAGAACAAATAATAATCAAAAAGAAAAGAAAAATGAGCAAAAAATAATAATAACAGGGACTTTATAAAGCTGCTTGAGTAGCCACTAATCAAAATAGATCCTCAACATTCCCATCAATCAAGGGAATGCAAATTAAAGTCATGATTAGATATTGTTTCACAGTTCTAAAATTGACAAAAATTTTAAAAGCTTTATATGAGAATAGTAGCACACTTACACCATGACTGATACCTAAATAAGTTGCAGATCTATTTACTAAGACTCAACAGTTCCACATTAGGTATATGCCCTAGATAGACCCTCATAAGCAGGTATGAGGAGACGTGTATAAGAACATTGGGACAGAGGTTGACCAGTACTTCACCAAACCTATATCCTCCTTTTCCTTGGCATACAATTAGACTAAATTTCCTCACCTCCTCCTCATCAGATGTGACTCTGCAAATAAACTCTAGTAAATAATAAGTGAGGATTTACTGTGTAGCACTTCCAGACCTGCCTCATAGAAAAACAGACATACGTACACAACCCCCATGCTCTTTCCTTTCCCACTGGCTTGAAGCAAACAAGCAGAGACTTTAAGAGCTACATGACAAAAATAGTGGAATTTTAACATGAAAACACCTGGGCCCCTCTTACTTGGAGGGAAGCCTCCACTAATCAACCAGATGCATTTTGTTCTTTATGTGATCTGGGAATAAAATTCTATCATGTTTAAACCATGATACATTTGGAGATTTATAATCAGAGTTGCTAACATTTCTTTACCAATATAGATGCTTGCTGTGGCATTGTGAATAAGAAACACAGGAAAAGCTCACCAGTTGAGATTTGGTAAATTGTGAGATGTTCATGTAATCATCTGATTCAATAATTAAGTTAATGTGCTTGATCCATATATTTTAATATAGGTAGACCTCAAAATGTTAGAATCAATTTAAAATGCACATATACAGTTTCACATCATGTGTGCATGTATATCAAAACATCACATGTATTAGTATGTTTGGGAGGTCATCTAATTTTCTGTATCAATCCCTGCATCTCTATTTTATCAAATCAGACATATCATTGATTATAAGATGTATTATTATTTTACTAGAGGCCTGGAGCATGAAATTCATGCATGGGAGAGTGTGTGTCCCACAGCCCAGTCTGCACCTTCTCCAATCGGGGACCCCTTAAGAGATGTCTGACTGCCTGTTTAGGCCCCATCCCGTGTTATTTGGTCTAAATGGGCAGTTGGACATCCCTCTCACAATCCAGGACTGCTGGCTCCCAACCACACACCTGCCTGCCTGCCTGATTGCCCCTAACCACTTCTGCTTGCCAGCCTGATCGGCGCCTAACTGCTCACTTGGCAGCCCAATTGCCTCTAACTGCCCTCCCCTACTGGTCCAATTGCCCCTAACTGCCTGTCCCTGTTTGCCTGGTTGCCCCCAACTGCCTTCCCCTGCTGGCTATCTGGTGGTGGCCATCTTTGACCACATGGGGGCGGCCATCTTGTGTGTTGGAGTGATGGCCAATTTGCATTTTACCTCTTTATTAGATAGGATGTGCCATTAAGAAAGTAAAACTACCAATTAAACTATGAGAAAATACTTTATCACTTTGAAAATGTCTTAATACTATAGAAAGAGTTCTTAGACTTAATTGTGCATGACATTTTTATCATTTATCATATGCCTACATAAAAATAAAAATTTAAGCAATCTAAATTGGTTAAAGTCCTTCTAAAAGATCTCCACTTTCAGAATCCAGCTTTTCTGAATCACTTTTTGACTCAGAGTCATTTGATGTCCATTTTCCCCACACTATAACATTTTCCATGCAATCAAAATTATTGGTGGTGCAGCATTCAAAGAAAAAAAATGCTAAGAGAACTAAAGCCTTTAGTTTTGGGCTTTAAGCACACCTTACAATTATGTAGAACTATCTTACTTGTGAAACTCGCTTCAGCAATGTTGTCAAACATTTATGATACATCCCCTCCTCTACCTTTTCTCCCCAACCCTTTAGTTTAGAGTGAGGATTAAAAGAGTGCTCTACTATTATCTCTGGAATTTTCTTCTAAGTTGATGTCACTCATTCTATAAACTTTGATGCTGGTTCTTTTGATGTTTACAACTGCATAGGCAATAGCTGCGTCATAACTGCTGTCTGACTGACAGTAGTGTTTCCACATGATAATTCCTTAGGAAATTTATATATGTCTCTGAATCCAAAATCTTGTAGAAAATCAATAGAGAAAACAGGAAAAGTATTATAATTCTTGGGAAAAAATAAAGCTCAACAATCAATGGAAAGCCACTACTAACCAATATTGTTGTCATTTCCATGTCACATATGAGTCTGTGACCTTGTTCTGCAGCTAACAGCAAGCTATTCTTACAAATAAAATAAGTATTAAGAAGTTTATAAGCATCGTATATTTATATCAATCCTGTGTGATGTTCCAAAAACTAACAAATTTTTGAATCCTTAAATCAACAATTTTGACATGTAAATCTGTGTAGTACTGTTAACTCTACTAGGACATCCAAATCCTGTTATCATACTACCCAGTAATACTCACTGGCATTCTGTAGTGTTTAAATATTTGCTGTAGGTCCACTTCCCTGTAAATAGTTTAACAAAAGAAATGCAACAAAAATACATGGACATTGTTGTGGAACACTACAATATGAAATAAAAACAGGTCTAAAGTAAGAAATAACAAAAGCAATATCGATTTCAACATCAAGGCCAACTAAAAAAATTATCTTCACATATACCCTGATAACAAACTTGACAAAGTTGAGGTTGCTTTGGACATAGTATTAATTCAATCAGATCAACATCAGTACAAAATGAAATTATTTTATTTCTGGAATATTTGTTACAAAACAAAGATGAAGATTATCAATTGGAGTAATTAATGCTCTATGTTTTAAAATTTTACTTTAAGAATAATGTAAATATTGAATATTAAATAATCTTTTTATATCTTAAACTAGAGGCCCGGTGCACAAAAATTTGTGCACTCGGGGGAGGGGAGGAGTTCCCTCAGCCCAGCCTGTGCCCTCTTACAGTCTGGGACTCCTCAGGAGATGTCCACCTACTAATGTGCCTGGCCAGCCTGGGTGAGGGGCTGAGGACCATTTTCAGTCTGCCCACAGCCCCTTCATGGAGAGGGTCCCTGCTGGGGTACCTGGCCAGCCTGGGTGAGAAGCTGATGGCTGTTTGCAGGTTGGCCACAGCTCCTTCAGGGAGGGGTTCCCTGCTGAGGTACCTGGCCAGCCTGGGTGAGTGGCTGATGGCTGTTTGCAGCAAGGCTGGTTGGAATTTATTTAACTTCTAAAGTTGACACTTTGTTGCTTTAACCAGAGCCCAGATCAAGTTGCCCCTGACAACCCAGGTTCCCAGCACTTCCTTAAACCCAAGGCTGGAAGCAGGTCTCTGGGGTTTATTTATCTTCTATAATTGAAACTTTGTTGCCTTGAGCCAGCCTAGGCAGACAGGAACCTTAGCTTCCTGCATCTCCAGGGCAAGCCTCCTGCTTATTCCAGCCTTATGGCTGCCAGCCACCATCTTGGCTGGGTTAATTTGCATACAGTTGCTCTGGTTGGCTGGTGGGCATGACTTAGGTATAACAGAGTGAGGTTCAATTTGCATATTACTCTTTTATTAGATTAGATATTGACTCATGATGTCAATAGGGCATACATTTCCTATCGTTTTTAAATAGGAAACCTCTGAAACTCTTAGTATAATCTTATCACAGAAAAATGATTCATTGTTTATTATTATGGTCACTGGTTATTATTTAAAATACATAATGTATTATGAAAAATGCAGAATAACATAATTAAGCCAATTCTTAATTTTTTCCAGAAACTGTGATTTTTCATTTATGAATTCCAAAGATGAATATCTATTGGAAAATGAGAAACATTAGCCAAAAGCAATAATAAGATACTTTTGATTGTTAGATGCACTTCAATTTTAGGGATGTTAACATGTGAAAAAAAAATGTGGTCTTAAAGTATTGAGAATGCAATATTAAATGAAGACATCATATTAAAAGATAATATCTATGTCCTTCTAGGTCTTAAATATTCAGTGAGCTTATGGTTTAGAATTTTTTTAAAGTAGAGCACATTAATAATTGCCTAGAATATTAGTCATGTCTCTCTCTTGTCTTCTGTCTTCTTCCTACATTATTATCCTAATTGATAGGTTTTCTATTTTTGTTATATTTCTATCATACTGTTTTATAAGTATATGTTTAATCACAATAAAAATATGATGATCTAATTTTAATAAAAATTTTTGAAGTAGAATATAAATGTTTTGAAAAATATATTTTTTAATTTTGATTTTCCTTAAAGCAGCAGAAGGTAAAAAACCAACCATCCAAAAAGTACATTTTTGTGTGTGCTTTTAATGTATTTTTATTGGTTTCAGAGAGGGAGGGAGAGGAAGAGAGAGATAGAAATATCATTGATGAGAGACAATCATTGATCAGCTGCCTCCTGGACACTCTATACTAGGAATCAAGCCCAAAACCCGGGCATGGGCCCTGACCAGAAATCCAAAGGTGAACTCTTTTCATAGGTCAACACTCAACCACTGAGCCATGCTGACTTAAAATACTATAGTACAGCCCTAACCGGTTTAGCTCAGTGGATAGAGCATTGGCCTGCAGACCAAAGAGTCCCGGGTTCAAGTCTAGTCAAGGGCACGTACCTTGGTTGCAGACTCCTCCCAGGCTTGGGCAATAGTCAGGGCTCATGCAGGAGGCAACCAATAGATGTGTTTCTCTCACATCAATGTTTCTGTCTTTCCTTTTCTCTTCCACTCGCCCTAAAATAATAAGTGGAAAAATAACCTAAGGCAAGCATTAACATAAAATACTATGGTATTACTAGACTAAAAATATATGAGGAATAACAGGTATAATACTTAGTTCACTTGATAACCAGAAAATCTACATTACCCTTCCCTGGAATGTCCTCAATCATAATATTCTCAGAGAAAAGATTCTTAAGAATTTTCTGAGGGTTGAGTAGTCGTGAGCTTTGGGATCACTTTAGGTTGCAATAGTGTAAAAAAAGCTTATCATTACTTTAGGGTTTTTGTTAGATTCATTATGCTTTATTGTAACCTCACTCTTAGGAATTAAGGAAACATAAACCTACATGGCAAAAGCAAAGCATGAACAAGCTTAACCAAATAGACTTTAATACCTTCATGTCTTTATACTCCTTTCCTCATTAGGGAATCAAAATACAAAATGGCTTTGCTAATACAAGATGGTTAGTTTTAGTAGTTGCTGGTCCCAGAATTTTAATTCCAGTCTTGTCCCTCACTCTCCTGTGCACTTGTAGGGCAAGTTTCTTGTTCTTAGTCATTCCTTTTTTAAGAAGGAAGAGAACTACAATCTCAGAGGAGTTATGTGAGATTTCCTGGTTAATATTAGCAAAGTGCTCTGGTGATTAAAGGGATTGCTAAACTGACAATCACTGTTATAGAGACCAGCGCAGTTAAGGGGACCAACTGAAAGATCAGCACCTACATAATCTTAGGTTAGTTGCGAGAGTTCTCATTATTAGAGGATGGCTGCTTTCAGAAAAGTATATTTAAATATTAATAGCATTTGGGGAGCAAATACTCCCAGAGCTAAACATATGCTTTGAATCTACAATTAGTTATGCATCTTCCCCATGCCTCCTCTATGTCTGTAGTTTTAAAATTCTGTAGGTGAAAGACTGGGGTTCAGTCTCAAGGTCATTGAAGCGGCTGTGATTTTATTAGTATGCTCATTGAATGTGCTATCAAAATGTAATTTAAGGCATTAATATGTACACACTAAATAAAGCCATGCAGGCTGTAGAAAAAGTTATTTAGGATGATGAAATTTTACCACTTACAAAAATAAATTATAGAACATGTGTGTCTCTTGAAACAATGTAAACTCGGCTTATTCAACAGAAGCTGTAAAAGAAATCTAAACAATTCTGTAATTCTACGAGGAGGGTAATTTCACTGATGACAGCTTTTCATAATTTTACTCTTCTAGATAGATAGCAAGTAATTTTTTATTCTGTATGTTATTACTATTTTGAATTGCACTCCTTGTTGGAGTTTCACCTTTTACTAATAATTCTTCAGGAAATGTGTTTTCACTGTTTTTCATATAGCAGTTATTGCTGGCAGTACCTAGTTGAAACCAACAGAATTACAACTCTCTTCAATATCCCTACATGACATGGGTAATATTTCAGTTTAATCCAGTGGCATGAATTGAGCCGGGAACAACCATTTCAATTTCTACTGCAGTTTGTTTAGGCTTAACATGGACTAGCTACCATACCCTCTCTCGGTGAACCATATTAAATTGCTTACAGAGACCTGCCCAGGAAGCAAAAGACATGGTTTTACTATTCTCATGATATGTTTTTGCCTAATAATCATGAATGCTATAAAAAGAAATCCATTGCAGATGCCCTCAAAAAGCTCCTTACTACCACCCAACAACCAAGTTCCAGGAAGAGAATTAAATAACTATTAAGATTACTTTACTTTTATATAACATTATGTTTAGTACTATATTCCTTTAAAAAAAGAAAGAAAAAGAAAGAAAATCTCATCTGCAATATAGACCAGTTGTTTTCTCGTAATCTTATCCATAATAATATGACTCTGCTATATATTTACCATGTAAAAGACTGAAGTACAATGATTCATATTCTCTATAGTTCTGGAATTAAGGGCATTGGTTTACAAATGACTGCCTGAGGTTAAAGAAATTGGTTATAGCCAAGAATAAAACAGGTTGGGTACCAAATGCAAGGATCTTAAGTAAAGCAGGGTTGTGAGCTTTATAAAGCCTATTTCCCCTTAAAACATATGGCTGCAGCTCTTGTATCTAAAACTCATCATTGTTGAGGATATAGTCAATGAACTGAAACAATAGATTTTTCTGAGACTAACACATAGTAGGAATACAGTAAATATTGGTCAAGTGAATGAATGAAGGCATATGGCTATGACACTCCTTCTAGTTGGAGATAAATACCACTACAAAGATAAGTGAAGAATCATATAAATTGTCCTGATTTTTAAAAAGTACTCAAAGTGCTTTTTTGGTAAATGAATAGCTGTTGCATATATTACTCAATAATCCTGGTTTGTTTTTGGCAGGGTAGAGAGTAGAAAAAGCAAGATAAATGCACCAAAAAACGGAGGAGACTGGAATTCTAGTCCTAGCTTTGGGCATTGCTCAAGATTTCAACAACCCATGTTCTTTTTTCTTTTTTCTTTTAAATATATTTTATTTATTTTTTTACAGAGAGGAAGGGAGAGGGATATGGAGTTAAAAACATCGATGAGAGGGAAACATTGATCAGTTGCCTCCTGCACACCCCCTACTGGGATGTGCCCGCAACCAAGGTACATGCCCTTGACCAGAATCGAACCTAAAACCTTTGAGTCCGTAGGCTGATGCTCTATCCACTGAGCCAAACAAGGCAGGGCAACAACCCATGTTCTAAGCTCCCAATGGCATAATGAGGAACTATAATCATTCTAACATGCTGTGGGTCTGTGTAGAGAGCATGTTTTACAGTCATAACATAGAAAAATATTTTTTGATTCATTCTTGTTACTCCTTTCATATTAGCTTAAAACTGTCAATTAATAATTAGTCTTCAGTGACTGGATTTGAGGCATTCACCTATTACTTATTTAGCAGACATTTATTATCCTATATAATAAAAGGGTAATATGCAAATAGACCCTAAGAGCAGAACAACTGGGAATGACTGGTCACTATAACACACACAGACCACCAGATGCTCAATGCAGGAGCTGCCCCCTGGTAGTCAATGTGCTCCCACAAAGGGAGCTCTGCTCAGCCACAAGCCAGGCTGATGGCTGCCAGCACAGTGGTGGTGGCTGGAGTCTCTCCCGCCTTCTCAGCAGCGCTAAGGATGTCCAACTGCAGCTAAGTCCTGCTTCCCAATGGCAAGTGGTCATCCCCCAAGGGCTCCTGGGCTGCCAGAGGGATGTCTGACTGCCAGCTTAGGCCTGATCCTCTGGGGAGCAGGCCTAAGTCAGCAGGTGGACATTCCCCAAGGGGTCTCAGACTGTGAGAGGGCACAGGCTAGGCTGAGCTGAGGGACCCCCCCCAACTGAGCGCACAAAATTTTGTGCACCAGGCCTCTAGTCTATAATAACAAAAAGGGTAATATGCTAATTAGACCAATGTCCTTCTGGACATCATTCCAGATGTCCTTCCAGACAAAGCCAGGGCCAGAGGGAAGCCAGCCATGGTCCCTGGTGCCAGAGGGAAGCCGGGGAAAGGAAGGCCTGTGCATCGGGCCTCTAGTATACCTATAATGTGACAAAGTACTGGTCTATTAGCCACTCCTTTTGCTTAATTTGTGAAAGCCCTATGTCCTCTTCTATTTTCATTTTCTTGTGACATGCCACTACTTGGTCACGTGTACAGTATGCAGAAAAAGGAAATATGCTTTATTTTTCTCCCTGATGACATAGCCATGGAAAAAATAAAATGAGTGAATCATTGGTTATCACTCAGTAATGCTGTACAAGGTTGAAAAGTAATATTATTTGTTATGTGTGCGGCTTTTGAGGAAGTCCAACTCTTTTGAAATTATTGAGGCTGGCCTATCTTTATGCCTCTCAATATCCAATTCTGTGCACAGATCAATACACTGAAGCTTTCTGACTCCCTGAAGGGCTTTTAGTGCATTGGTGATGTCTCTTCTTTGTAGTCAAACCCCTTGGGGAAAACTGTTCCATGTATCATCTGCTTAGTTCTGCTCTCTTCCCTTCCTAAACTACTGATCTCTGCTCCCAATTTTGCTTCAGCAGGAATATCTTTTAAACAGATGTCTTCTTCATTATCTGTTATTCTAATAATAACCAAAGACACTCCTTAGGTCTTTTACACTGAACTGGCAAGTCTTTAAGCCTACATGAAATTTGTTCTAAACCCTTTCCTTATAAGTCTATGTAATCAGTCCTTAAGACACTGCCCTAATTTTAAAAAATGAAAAAAGTATCCTGATTACCTATGTCATAAGATAATTAAGCATGATTTTTGGATTTAGAATGTTTTGATTTGGGTTTCAATTTGGCAGGGTGAAGGGTGCATAATAGTATTGACAGATAGCTCTCTATTTTGTAGAGATTAGTATTTCAATAAGTTTATACTTCCCAATACTAATCAAATAAAAGTTACTAATCAAATAAAAGTGATGTGGGAGTTAAGTTAAAATCAAATTGGTCATTATATCTGTGTTCTGTAAAATATAAAATTATTAATGATTTTAAATTTAATAAATATAAATATCAAAATTAAAAACAGATTTTACTGAGCTCTTTATAAATGGAAAAGCACCCATAAAGAACAGACGAGTACTTTCTGTTTTCTAGACTATTATAGTCTAGTAAGAAAGATAAACCAAGATCATTCACAACTTGACTACAGTCAAGAAAGGACCAGAAGTACAAATACTTAGTTCAAAGGAGAGACATAGTC
>PVJC01022620.1:0-27177 GCA_004026665.1 Murina feae
CTATAATTGATACTGTTCCTTGAAGGCCTGGGGTAATTGATACACTGTTCCTTTAAGGCGGCCTTCTAACTACTAACGAAGCCTCCTCTGCCTCACCTCGCAGCGTCTATAATGAAACAATTGTTGCTTTTACTGGTTAGGCCGGAGCTGCTCTTTCCTTCAGCTCCGGAGGATTCTATGATTGTTACAATGTTTCAAAGCTGTGTTTCGCTAGAGGCAGTTTAATCGGAGCTGAGCTGAAGGGCGCAGCTTCACTTTCCCTCCTGCCGCAATGGAAAGGGCTGTTTACTCAGGTCCGTGAGTGGCGGCCGCCATGTTGGCTGGGCTAATTTGCATACAGCTGCTCTGATTGGCTGGTGGGCGTGGCTTACCCCGTCTCGGAGAAACGGTTAATTTTAATATTTCACTTTTATTAGTTTAGATTCTTTTTTAGAAATTTCCAGTTCTCAAGAAAAGATGATTAGAATAAAAATTAAAATTGACATCTAAATTTTTTTTCCAATGTAAATTTCTGATCTCAAGCAATCATAACAGCAGCCCTTATCTTGTCACATGCTGATTTTTTTTTCATTTTTATACCATTCTTCTTGCTGCACATTCGCCTGCTGTTTCTCACTCTCGTGTGCGGGGGGGGGGGGGGGGGGGGGGGGTGACTGATGCAGAGCTCAGGCTCCAGGATGCAGGCCGCTTACCAATGCCTCTCTTGACAAAAAACTTTGCAACCCCTTCATCTGTGAATAGTACATTGTCACCAGGGTTATGGCTAGCTACTGTCCCACGTAGATTCACAACTGAAAAGGAAGAACTGGGTGAAGTTAAGTTTTTAGATAGTTCAGCTGCTGTTGAAGTGGTTAGTAGGTTGCCCCTCTCTTTTGGCTCTACCGTATTTTTGGTGGACTCTGTTTCCTGGAATTTGGTGGCAGTCCCTTGTCACTCTTTTCCGATTCTGCAAAGAGAGAAGCCATAGACGCAAGTCCTCGAAACACTCGTCCTTCTAGAAGCATAGTCTTCAGGCACTGGCTGGCCCCTGCTCCAGTGGAATGAAGGCCACCATCACAGTAACTCCAATCAGGTTATTTCTGAGTTGAGACTGAGCATTGCACTTGACATGGAATAACAGGCATGTGAAACTCTGTCTTAGTGTCCTAAAAGTTATTTCTATGTTCTATAGAAGAGGGCAGCCCTACTTTTCTCACAACTTATAGCAGGAGTATGGGCAAGCATTAGTGTATCTGAACTATACAGACACAAACCAAAATAGCAATTGTGGCTATCCACAGGATTGGATATTTTAAAAATAATTTTTACCTTTTTCCAGTATGTTCCAAATATTCTAATATCATTTATTACATTTTTTAACCAAAACCATTAAATTGGTGGGCAAGTATACCTTAGAAATATATTACTTGTGATTTAGCAAATGATGTTGAGAATCATCACAAATAATGATGTTGAGAATCATCACAAATAAGTAAATGAGTTACCATTGATAAATTGTTAATAACAATTAATTTTAAAGAAATAGCTTTTGTATGATGACTGAATTGGACTAGTCAGAAACCACAGGGAGAACCTTCTAGAGCATGCTTCCTTTCAGTGACTAGGTCAGGGCATTGCCACATGTTATCTTGTTATGGCTCCTTCACAAATCCTTCTGACATAATAGTTGAACACAGACCTTGGAGGTCATGTAATAGTTTCCCAAAGATTTTGCATAGGTGCATGTCTTTAAATATTCTCTTGTTATGGCAGGGGATTGTCATTCAATTCTGTGAAAAATAAATTTTATTGGGCATTATTATATCTATGATGCCAGGGATTTCTTTCCACACTTCATGGTAATGGTAAGTACTTCCCTTTGAGGAGAAACACAAGTTATAACCACATTTAAAAGGTCTCATAATGGCCTTTAGTGCTCATATCTCTTATATATCAATGAATTTAAAACTGTTTTACAAGATATATTATCCACAAAAATATGTCATACAAACCCTTGATTGACAAAGACAAATAAAGTCTTCATAAGGCCATAATATAATCATTTGCATACCCATTGCACAAAAATTGCATCAGCCATAGCTTTTGTGACATTGTTAATGATATATATATAAAATCTACTTTGGAATCAGATGCATATCTGGATTCAAATTTTGGCTCCACTACCAACTGCTGTGTGTAGCTTCCTGCAAGTTATTCCATTCATTCAAGAGCTATTTATTGATTCATTTTCATAAGTCAAGCACTGTGCTAGGTGCAAGGGATATAATCATAACATAAAGCATGTATCTTGCTATTATGGAGCTTAGTCTAGTGAGGAGACAGGAATTTTTAAAAAACTATCACAGAAATAAATGTAGCAAAACAAAAATTCAGTAAGTTACATTTATCCCCCAGAGCTTTTTTAACAGTTCTAGTGGCTGAATTGTCTGTGTAGACCAAGGGATAATTGGTGGAGGTTTGTGGGTAGAAGATGAACCAGAGAGAATTATTATGCATTTTGAAGCAGGTATGGAAGTGTTTTGGACTCAAGGAGTCAAGGATGGGATGCTAGTGCGCCTGTATTGACCAGGTCCTGCTTAGTATTGAGCTAAGTTGTGGAGGGACAATCAGAGGTTTCAAGAAACGTTCTCAGAGAACGTTGCAGACCAGGATTTTGGAATAAAATAAGGCACAATGATATGGTGTACCTTCTCTTGACCTCCAAATCTCAGAAAGTGCCTCCAAAATGTTGTGTCTTGTACTTAATAAATGTGAAAAATTCTAACAGGACTAGGCCTACCTAAGAATCAGTAAGAGCCTGAGACCAACTCTATCTATGTAGGTGAAAGGACAGTGGATATGACCTAGATACAGGTACAGATACAGATAACACTGCTATGAAAGCAGATAGCAAAAGAACCTTGTTTAGATGGGTGAGTTGAGGAAATGTGAGAAGCAATGTTTTAGCAGAGATCTAAATAAGAAGCAGGAGTCATCAGGCAAATTCTGAGTGCTTCAGAAAACTTGGTGGAAACAACTCATGTGACGGGGAGACAGGTGTGCACGTTCTAGAAGGGAAAGACCAGCATGAGCCTGACGCGGGAGGGTGGTAAAAGGTGAGGCTAGAGGAGAAGGTGGGGTTAGAGCCCGCAGGGTGTGTTGGGACAGTTTCCACAGAACTTCACAGACCAAGATTTTACTGAGCGGAACAATGTGAATCAATATGCACTTTCAAAGGGTATTCTGGCTATTTGTAGATTGGATGGGATCCAGAATAGAGAGAGAGCCCTTATTGCAGGAGACTAAGAGAAGGATGATTATATCTTGAACTAGCAAGTTGACTCTGAATATGAAGCTAAGTGGACTCTTTGAGTTGCATGCTGGGAGGAGAATCAATAGGTGATAATGTGAGTAGGAGGTAAAGGGATTATCAATTTACCAGTAAAATGAGTGATAAAAAAAAAGATCCATCACACAAGTTCACAGTGAGCATTTAATAAGAAATGCATGTCAGGTGCACATAAAGAAGCATTACATGTATGTACACTGTTATTATGACAAAGATAGATAAAATAATAAGCATTTGAAAACAATTCACAGTCTTTCTAAATTGCCCAGAAAGTATCTTTCTACCAGTTAGAAGTTGAAGAAAATTGAAGGGTGGTAATTGGCTAATTTTGAGTCATCATTTTCCCTCAGATGCACATGTCTTTGAAGGCACTATTGTTTTTCACTTGTTTGGAATGGCTGCTCATCAATTCACTGAGTCCTGAAGACAACTTCAAGCAGTGAGAGAATTGCTTAGACTTCCAAATGCCTGCTAAGGAATCAAGGGAAGACAAGATGAAACAAGAATGAAAACTTCCATTAAAGATTTGCCTCCATGTAATTCAAAGAATCTATAAAGTGGATTCATTGCTTATGATTAAAATAAACTCAATTGAAGGATTTGATAACTTAACTTTTCACCTCTATATCTCGAGATTATAATTCTGAGAAAGAGTAAGGTCATTTCCTTACATGACAAGTACTTCATCTTTTTGGGCAGCTGTCATTTTCTCAATATGACCACAGGAATGACAGGAGAGATAAAAGGTCAGAGAAGCCAATGAGTGCTATTTGCATCTTGAGAAAAGCAAAATGCAAATTGCAAAAGTGCTAAGTAGGAAACAGAGAGAGATCTCTCCTGGTCTCTCTTACAAACCAATAGATTCCCTCATCCTGATCATCTACCAGGGGCCCTCAAACTTTTTAAACAGAGGGCCAATTCACTGTCCCTCAGACCGTTGGAGGGCCGGACTATAGTTTAAAAAAAAAAAAAAACTATGAACAAATTCCTATGCACACTGCACATACCTTATTTTGAAGTAAAAAAACAAGGCGGCAAAAACACCCAGCGGGTCAGATAAATGTCCTCGGCGGGCCGTAGTTTGAGGATCCCTGATCTAGACCTCTGGTTGTTTCCTCAAACAAAATAAACATTAAAGGATAATTCTTTTCCTCTGAGGGTTGCTATCAGTTACTTTTTACTTGTCAGCCTTGTTTTTTCTAAGGCTTCAGTAATGAGCAAAGGCGGCAGCATAATTATTCAGAAGAGTCCACACTGGGTCACAGGAGGGAGATGTAATTTCTCAAGGCTTCTGGCAGAAAGGACTGCAAATATACCACCATCTCTGACTGCAGAGGACTAGCAGGACTTTCTAGACACCTGAACAGACTTATCTAATCACCAGATCTGTCTCTCTCATTTTTATTGTCTCATTTTATTGTCAAAGTTTCTGCAACAATTAATTAGTCATTATTTATAAATCCTGCTGGGGTGAATCATTGCTATTACCCCTGGTGTATTTCAATAGTACAATATTATCTCAAAAATTTCTCAGTCTACTTGCTATGTCCCTTGGTCTGCAAGGACGGCTTATTGCCATGACAGCTTTTAATTCAGTTTGCTACTGATATTTTTTAAACAGTCTTTGTGCAAGTCAGTTTTTGTACTAACTAGTAAAATGGTCCCCTGCCAACCCACAACTTAAGAGGGTTAGACCTTTAATACCTTTAATACCATTGGCTGTCAGCCACTCCAGAGAGTAAGACTGTTAGAACAGTCCACTGATTCCCACAGGTGCCCTAGTGTCTCAGTGGAGCTGCATAGAGCACTTGGAGTCCCATGACATAGAAAAGGGCTGAGAGGTCTCATGTGGACAGGTAAGGGATCCTCTCACTGGGGTGACAAATGCCTCCATGGAACTACTGCTTATTTGTATACACAACTGAAAGTCCCATGCTACAATATATTGTAAGCATTTGCCTCACCTGAAGCAAATGCTATTCGTTTTTGTGTGCTTTGTGCCAACCCCAGAGTGTGCTTTCAAAAAGATGTGATGGATTAAACTGAATGCAGTTTAAATCAGGAACACTGTGCCCATTTGGCTTTTTGCTTTTCCCCAGGCCAGTAAAGTAGCAGCTAACCTGGTTGTTATTTTTCAGGTGCTCTCCAATGAGAGTGGCACAGAGCCAGGGAGGTGGGATGAAAACTGATAGCATATTTCTTCTGATTCTAGGCTTCTGGGTCTTTGCCACAGGAGAGGGTGGCAGTGAGCCAGAAACAGAAGCCAGAACAACATGGGGAGCATGAATCTCTGTCTTATGCTACAGAGACCATTACTATAACTTACTCAAAGCTAGAATGTTAGTACAAAAGAAATGGATTAGATGCATTGACAATTCTGGAATATCCTGACAGAATCATCATAAGATGAGAAGTCAAGCAGGACTGAGAGAAAAGTTAAAACACTTAGGGTTTTTGTTATTGTATTTTGCAACTTACCAGCAGGAAAACCTCTGCATTTGACTTTTTGATTCAGATCTGGAAACACATTTAAAAATAGGAATGATACCTGGCATGAGTCATGATTTTTCTTTTGATCCAAAATTTACAACAAATCTGGAAGACAAAAGTAAGTTGAAAGATTACAGGTGGGGGCAGATGTGTATGTGGTGGGGGAAAGAAAAGGGGAGCTGGACTTCCCATCAGATGGCAATGAAGCCACATGGGCAGAACAGCACCCATGCCAGTCCTAAAGGAAGAAACAGCTCTCATGGTGGCAGCAAAGTGAGGGTGAGGCTCAAAAAAAGGAGAAATGTAGTTTCTGAGGTCTAGGGTTTAGAGTGAAAGATTTGGTAGAACACTGGTTAATTTTGTTATTATTGCAAACACCAGCAGAAGTCAAACACAAGCTCAAGTCACACACACACAAACTGGGATTAATTACACAAGTACCAGATATCTATAGATGCCCTCATTGGCATAATTTACATACTTAGTACTAAATAGCAGAGATAGATTGAAAATGAAATTTGTATTGGTGTCCTATGACAACCATTCCATTGAGTGCCTAGAGATAACTGGTATGACACTACTCTCTCCACCTCCTCCCTTGACTTACTTTATTTCTTCCCTCTTAACTTCTATGACTCCCATTCATCCCATCTGCCTTTGAATACTGTCATTGATATGTTGTGGACATAGCTTAAGCTCATTGATGAAATGAAGTTAAAATACCAGCTAGACTTTTCCTGTAGAGTTGGGTACTTGAACAAGCAATTAACCAGGAATCAAAGAACCTATCTCCTACTGAGCATCCATGTCATTAGTGACATTTACAAATTGCTTGTTATGCAATTTGAGATTTGATTTTTCACATGTAAAATGGAGTTAAGAATTTATTTTTTAACCACCCAATAAGGCTGTAGGATATTATGCACATGATATTATACACATGAAAGCTTTTGACAAACTGTCAAGTGTTATAAAACATACTTGAATTTATATTTCTGATCAGGAAGAATGGACTTTTATCTGGAATAAAAGTGAAATGATAAATGAAGTTATTGTTGGAAGTATAAAAATAAAATCTAGAAAACTTCTTAAACTAAATCAAAATTATGACAATACCAACAATAAGGATATTTAACATGATTTTATTTACATTGCTGCTGAAGTCTGATAGAGGCAGGGGACATTTAAACTTTGTATAAGTGACAATACACTGTTGTTTTAATCCCAGAGTTTGCCTAGCAAATATCACAAGGACTAAGCTAATTTTGAGATACCATAATATCAACTTCTTAGAACTCCCTGAAATCTGTTCCATGCTTTATGTTTCTTTACTCTTTATACACACACACACACACACACACACACACACACACACACACACACACACTAGGGGGCCGGTGCACAAAAATTTGTGCACTCGGGAGGTCCCTCAGCCCCACCTGTGCCCTCTCACAGTCTGGGACCCCTCTGGGGATGTCCACCTGCTGGCATGCCTGGTCAGCCTGGTTGAGGACCTGATGGCTGTCTGCAGGCTGGCAAAGCCACCCAGTGTGGATGCTCACCCCACTGGGGTGTGGCCAGCCTGGGTGCGGGTCTGAGGACCGTTTTCAGACTTTCAGGCTGCTCACAGCTCCCATTGACCCAATGTCCCAGGAAGGCTGGCTGGAAGCAGGTTTATGGGGTTTGTTTACCTTCCATAATTGATACACTGTTCCTTTAAGCCGAGGCCTAGGCAGGTAACGAAATCTCCTCTCTGCTTCACCTCTGGCTTCTATAATGAAACAATGTTACCCTTAGTAGTCCAGCCAGGCCTGCTGTTTGCTTCAGCTTCCGAGGTTTCTATGATTGAGACAATGTTGCAAATATGTTGTTGCCTGGAGCCAGGAGATGCCCAGGCAGCCCGCAAACACTTTCACTCCTGTTGCAACAGAAGTTTCCTGTTTACTCAGCTCCGTGAGTGCCGGCCTCCATCTTGGCTGGGTTAATTTGCATACAATCAACTCTGATTGGCTGGTGGGCATGGCTTAGGTGTCCCGAAGGGATGGTCAATTTCAATATTACACTTTTATTAGATTACTAGGGGCCCAGTGCATGAAATTCATGCATGGGGGGAGGATGGGGGTCCCTCAGACCAGCCTGCCCCTTCTCACAGTCTGGAACCCCTCAGTGGATGTCCTATGATGGCCCCAGTCTGCCAGACGCCTTGTGTGTGTGTGTGTGTGTGTGTGTGTGTGTATTGCCACTGGGGACCTGCCCCCAGCCACATCTGAGGCAAAGAGCAGTCCTCCTGTGTGTGTCTACCTGCTGGGGGCCTGCCCCCAGGCATACTGTCGAGGCTTGGAGCAGGCACCCCCTCTATGTTGATCTCTCAGACTCTTGCCTTCCCCTGCATGTTGTTCTCTTTTTTGAGCTGTGGCCAGGGCTGGGTGCTGCCTGCCTCCCAAGCTTGCCTACTGCCCATCTTCTTTCAGCCACCAGAAAGCAGGGAAAACCCCGCCTCATGGTCAGGCCAGCCTTTTCCTGCTCCCTGATCCCCAGAAGGGACCTGGGGAGCCACCAAGCAGGCCCCCAGCCCCCAAGAGCTTACTTTCCTGCTCCCCAGTGCCTCCTAAAGGGCCCATGGAGCCGCCAAGCAGGCCGCCGACTCTTTTCCACTCACCAGTCCCCTGCTGCCTTCCTTTCCCACTCCCCGGTGCTGCCAAGGGGTCTGGGGACCTGCCAAGCAGGACTCCGGCCCCTGCAGCCTTGCTTTCCCGCTCCCTGGTGCCCAGCAAAGGGCGTGGGAAGCTCACCAAGCAGGTCACTAAACCTCCGCTGCCTCTTTCCCACTCCCCGATGCCCCTCAAAGGGCCTGGGCACCTGGCAAGCAGGCCACCACCTCTTTCCCACTCCCCAATGCCCCTCAAAGGGCCTGGGCAGCCGGCAAGCAGGCCGCCACCTCTTTCCCGCTCCCCGGTGCCCCACAAAGGGCCAGGGGAGCTGCCGAGCAGACCGCCAATTCTGCCACCTCTTTCCCACACATCGGTCCTGGGTCCTGCGCTATTCTGCCCTGCAGCTGCTCTGTGCACTTGGGAGGTCCCTCAGCCCGGCCTGTGCCCTCTAGCAGTCTGGGACCCCTCAGGGGGTGTCCACCTGCTGGCGTGCCTGACTAGCCCAGGTGACGGGCTTTAAGGCTGCCCACAGCTCCCATTACCCAATGTCCCAGTAAGGCTGGCTGGATGCAGGTTTCTGGGGTTTGTTTATCTTCTATAATTGATACACTGTTTCTTTAAGGCAAGGCCTCCTAGTAATGAAGCCTCCTCTCTGCTTCACCTCGCCACATCTATAATGAACAATGTTATCTTAGTGCTCAGGCCCAGCCTGCTGTTTCCTTCAGCTCCCAAGGATTCTATGATTTATACTTTGTTGCAAACATGTTGCAAACATGTTTTGCTTTGAGGCAGAATAAGCGGAGCCGGAGCGCAGACAGTTTCACTTTCACTCCTGCTGCAATGGAAGCTGCCGTTTACTTCGTGAGTGGCGGCCGCCATGTTGGCTGGGTTAATTTGCATATAGTCGCTCTGATTGGCTGGTAGGTGTCCTGAAGGGTTGGTTAATTTCAATATTACGCTTTTATTAGTTAAGATATATATATAGATAGATATATAGACATATAGATATATATAGATATATATTATCGAGGAAGGGAAAGAAGAAAGAGAAACATCAATTATGAGAAAGAATTATTGATCAGATGCCACAGACCACAATAGGGATCAAACCCACAAGCCAGGCATGTTCCTGATAAGGACTTGAATCACGACCTACTCATTCATAGATTGATGTTCAACCACTGAGTCATTCCAATAGGGCTTTATGTTTCATTTTTAGTTCATTATGTATTGCTTTCAAGGTTATTAGAATAATAATAGAAAAGATGAGCAAATAATGAATATTCTTGGTGGAAAAATAAATACTAAATGGTACTGTTGTTATTAGAGTATCCCATGTTAAAAAAAAAAAAAAAAATTCCTGCCCTATTTGACATTTAAAAGCCCTCAGCATTCAGGTTCTGACTTTTCTTTGTTGAAGTACACCAAAAAAATTGGAGAAATTCAGAGAACAGCAATCAAATTTTTTTTAAGTAAATAAATAAGGGCTCAAAGAATGGGACAATCTTTGTTATGAGAAAAACAAAGCAAAGTATGGTAAAAGGTCAAAGAAAAATAGATAGTAAATTTAGAACCATTATGCATAACAAGCAAAGAACAAAATATCATGCATTAAAGTTCTTACTGGTAGGATCTATTGTTACAAAAGAAAAAACACAGCAACACATGAACTATCCAGTTTTGGCTGCATGCAGAAGATCCCATTTTTAAGAATTTTAAAAAATCTTTATTGTTGAAAGTATTACATGTCCTCCTTTTCCCCCCATTGACCCTTCTAGCCAGCCTCACCCAGCCATTTTTAAGAATTAACTTGAGGATCATAACTGTAATAATCCATAAAGCCAAGTCACTTATGTTCATTTTTTACCCTCTGTGAACAGCAGATATAAAGATGCAAATAGCCTAGACATCATCCCTTAATGCTAATAAATGCTAAAGTTAAACAGAGCAAAATAAAGATAGGCATTACAGAATAAACAATTTGTATTTTACTGCTAAATTATTCAAATTCTCATGGAAATGTTACTTCTATCATATTATAAAACAATAACACCCAAAATCATGACTGCAGGGAGAGCATTTAAAATGTTTCACCAGGATTATTGTGACTTCCCTATTTCTGCACAGTGGGCAATTTAATTTCATTGTGGACACCCGGCAGGAAGTGTTTATTCCTGCCACAGAAGATGTAAAATGTCATTTACTTCCATTGCCACTGAGGTTTCTGCTACCACAGAGCAAACAGAGTTGCCAAAGAGAACATAGATCCAAATAGAAGACGGAGAGACAAGAAAAATTCACAGCATCACATGGCCAGAGATAGCATTTGGTGAGATTTTGGGCAAAATTGGGTCTTCTGAAACAATTCAGGAGAGAAAGATTCAGTACATTATGCACTGTGATTAAATACGTATGGATAAAATAAACAGTAATGATAAAAAAGTAGGTAGACATTTTACTTACGAACATAATGGGACAAGAGAAATACAAAGCACAAAGATAAAAATCCAAGCAAGCCAGATGTATTTCCCCAGTTGATATAATATTGTTTACTAGTCTCTCAGAGAGAAAATCTTACAAAATTCAGCAGATATTTCTCATTAAAAAAATGCATTATCCAATAAAAAAGTGGGCAACAGAACTAAATAAATACTTTTTGAAAGAAGACAGAAGGAAGGCCAAGAGACATATGAAAACATGCTCAAAGTCATTAATCATCCGAGAGATGCACATCAAAACAACAATGTGGTACCATCTCATACCTGTCAGAATGGTTATCATCAACAATCAACAAATCAACAAATGGACAGGTGCTGGAGAGGATGTGGAGAAAAAGGAACCCTCATGCACTGTTGGTGGGAATGCAGACTGGTGCAGCCACTGTGGAAAACAGTATGGAGTTTCCTCAATAAACTAAAATGGAACTCCCATTTGACCCAGTGATCACACTTCTAAGAATATATCCCAAGAAACTGGAAACACCAATCAGAAAGGATATATGCACCCCTATGTTCATAGCAGCACAATTCACCATAGCTGAGATTTGGAAACAGTCTAAGTACCCATCAGCAGAAGAGTGGATTAGAAAACTGTGGTACATCTATACAATGGAATATTATGCTGCTATAAAAAAGAAGAAATTCTTACCATTTGCAGCAGCATGGATGGAGCTGGAGAGCATTATGCTAAGTGAAATAAGCCAGTCAATGAAAGAAAAATACCACATGACCTCACTCATTTATGGATAATAAAGATCATTAAAACCTGATGAACAATCGCTTCTCGGCCTTTCGGCTAAGATCAAGTGTAAAACCTGATGAACAAAAAGATAGATAAGAGGCAATAAAGCATTGAACAGACTGTCAAATTACAGCAGGAAGGCTGGGGAGTTTTGGGGAGGGGGGGAAAGAGATCAACTGAAGTATGTGTATGCAGGCATATAAGCACAACCAATGGACATAAGACACTGGAAGGAGGGGGGTGGGATGAGGGCATGGGACGGGGGTAGGGGAGGCTGGAGGATGGTCAGTGAGGAAATAAAATGAGATATATGTACTACTATGTGTAATAATTTAAACAATAAAATAAAAATTATATATACATGCATATATAATAAAATTATATATAAAAAGTATAGATATAGATAGATATAGATATAGATATAGATATAGATATAGATATAGATATAGATATAGATATAGATATAGATATATAGATATATATGCTTCTGCCCTGGCCAGTGTGGCTCAGTTGGTTGGAGCATCCTCCTGTGCACCAAAAAGTTTTGGGTTTCATTTCCAATCAGAGTACATAGATGGGTTGCAGGTTTGATCCCCAATTGAGGACCGCAGGGGTGGCATCTCTTTCACATCAATGTCTCTTTCTATTTCTCTGTTCCTTCCTCTCTCTAAAAAAAAAAATCAGCAAAAACATATCCTCATGTAAGGATTAAATATGTGTGTGTGCTTATGCTTCTAATATAAAAATAGAAAAAGATAATTTCCTAAATATTATTAGTATTTATTAGGAATCAACAGAAAACATTAAAAGGTGACATGCTAAAACATCTCCAATTAAGCCAAGGGCATGATAGTAATAACAGAAAGTCATCAATAGTTTGAGAGAGGAGCTTATGTAATAAAATTCAGAAAAGAGTTTGCTAATTGATTAAAATTTAGAAAAAAAGATAGAACTATTATTATTTGCATAATGTAATTTTATGACTTTGGAATCCAAAAGAAATAACTAAAATAATTTATTGTTATTTTTTTAGAAATAGGGTGTCATATATGAGAAACTGTAAAGTTTGGAACCATGAAATTTCACAATTGATTGCATGTTAGCAAAAATAAAGGAGATATGAAAGTTCAAAGTTTTATTGGATGGTGAGTCTACTTCTATCTTTAATACAACCACTTTACTGCAGACTGCAATCATCGCTGGCCTGGATTACTGCAACAGCTCCATTCTTTCTCCCCCAGTCAATTATCCTCACAGCTGCTGGATTGATTTTTTAAAATTGAGGTTTAGTTGATATTTACCCATCTCAACCACACTCCTCCACCCCTCACCTCTGGCAACCACCAATTTGTACCATGAGCTCAGTTTTCTGGGGAGTTTAGATTCTACATATAAGAGTGATCATATTGTATTTGTCTTTCTCCACCAGAGTTATATTACTTATCATAATACCTTAAAGGTTCATCCATGTTATTGCAAATAGTAATATTTCATTATTTTTTATTCCATTGTATGTATGTATGTATGCATATGCCATATTTCTTTATTCACTTATCCATTGATGGACACTTAGGTTGCCTCCATGTCTTGGCTATTATAAATAATGCTTCAATTGGCATGGGGATGCACATATCTTTTTAGTTTCCTTTGGATAAATACCCAGAAGTGGAATTTCTGGATCTTATGGTAGTTCTATTTTTAATTTTTTGAGGAACCTTCATACTGTTTTCCATAGTGGCTTCACCAATTTAAATTCCCACCAATAGTGCACAAACATTCCCTTTTCTCCACATCCTCACCAACACTTGTTATTTCTTGTTTTGTTTTGTTTTGTTTTTAATAGCAGCACTCTTAACAGGTGTGAGGTAATATTGCAGTTTTTATTTGCATTTCCCTGATTAGTGTTAAGTACCTTTTCATGTGCCTGTTAACCATTTGTATGTCTTCTTTGTAAAAATGTCTATTCAGATCTTCTGCCAATTTTTAAATTGGATTGTTTATTTTTTAGTATTGAGTTGTACAAGTTCTTTATATATTTTGTATATTAATCCTGTATCAGATATATGGTTTATAACTATTTTCTCCTGTGTAGTAGTATGTTACCTTTTCATTTTGTTGATGCTTTCCTTTACTGTGCTAAAATAATTATAGAACTAATAACTGAATTCTATGAAGTGGTTCCATATAATACCCCAAAATCAATAGGTTTTCTTTCTGAATAAACATTTTTTAAGTTGGAAAATGAAGTGGGGAATAATATCAAATTTATATTAGCAACAAATTTGGTAACTCCTCAGTATGAATTTAACAAGAAAATAATAAAAACTATAAAAAGAAACCTATATAGCCTTACTAAAGAACATACTGGGAGAAACATACCACTTTTTAAAAATATGTTTTTATTGATTTGTACAGAGAGGGGTAGGAAGAGAGAGACCAAACATCAATTGGCTGTTTTCTGCACACCCCCTGCTGGGGATTGAGCCTGTAACCCAGGCATGTGCCATAAACTGGAATCCAACGAGTGGCCTCTTTGTGCATGGTCAATGTTCAACCACTAAGTGACACCAACCAGGCTAAATATAGCATCTTCCTAGATGAAAAGACTTAATCCCATTCAGATATAAAACAATTATATAATGAAATTCAAACAGAAGCTTGCATTTTTTGTTTCTGAAATCTGACATGTATATACTAAAAGCGAAGAAAATTTTGAGAAAGAATAATAAACACTGAATGGTATCAGCTTAGCAAAATTAAAAAAAGATTAGATTTGGTTTAAAAGTGGAGAAACAGACAATCCAATATATTTTTATGGGAATACAAGTTGCTAAAATGTTGCATTTAAACTATGACCCAGCAATCATACTTGTAAGAATTTATTCTTTGAAAATAATGGCAAGGGGTCAATGGAGGAGAAAGGGGGAACATCTGTAATACTTTAAACAATAAAGATTTTTTAAAAAGAAAATACGGTGAGAATATCCAGTCAAAAATTTCTTTACAATAGCAAATCACTCAAAACAACTTTAAAATCCACTAGGAAGCAATTAAACAAATTGTAATATGTCTATAGAATGAAGCACTGTCCAGTCATTTAAAAGAATGAGATTCATAACCTGGGAATATGGCCTGAATATATTATTAAAAAGAAATCTTTCAACTATCATATAGAACATGGTTCTATTGACAAAATTAGCTATTTACTGCAAGGAGAGCTGTAACCCTCCACCCCTATGCATCATGCCCCTGAGGTTACAATAGAGTTGTCTCCTAGATAAACCGCATTTGGGTCAAAGAGACATGCTGTTAACCCACATAGGTGATGGTGCCAAGGAGAGCTAGGCAGACGGTAGGGCCAGAAAACTAGTTACTGGAACCTTATTTCCATCTCTTCACTCTAGCTGAAAAGGGTGAAAGATAAGCCCTTGGCAAATTATCGCCCTTCCTCCCAGTCTGGCTACTGATAGTTCAGTTAGAATTTTCAACCATACTGATATGTTTTGAATAAAACCAATGCCATGAGGGAAAAAAAAAAACACCCAAAAGGAGTTGATATGTTAATAAAAATAACTACTTACACTATCAGAAAGGTATTTTAAATAAAATTTCTTTATCCTTAAGTGATGCTGGCAGGCATTTCATCTAAGAAATATGGGTAGGAGATTATGAAAAAGAAGCAATCCTATATAATAAAAGGGTAATGTGCAAATTGACCCTAACAGCAGAACAACTGGGAATGACTGGTCACTATGACACACACTGACCACCAGGGGGCAGACACTCAATGCAGGAACTTCCCCCTGGTGGTCAGTGTGCTCCCACAGGGGGAGTTCTGCTCAGCCACAAGCCAGGCTGACGGTTGCCAGCACCACGGTGGTGGTGGCAGGAGCCTCTCCTACCTCCTCAGCAGAGCTAAGGATGTCCGACTGCAGCTTAGGCCTGCTCCCTGCTGGCAAGTGGACATCCCCCGAGGGATCCCAGACTGTGAGAGAGAACAGGCCAGGCTGAGAGACCCCCCCAAGTGCACTGAGCCTCTAGTATACTATATTTATTGAAATAAAACAAAAACAAACATTGATATATCACTTGAATAGCCACATCTGAAGAAAAACTCAGTGATTTTTCCAGAACACATTACAAATGTATACAATTTAAAAATAGAAAAAGAGAAGCCAACGTCCATCAGTGTGGTTTCCAGAAAAAATGATGGAGAGAATAAAAAGGAGCCTATTGGGAAAAAACTGGAAGGATATAATCACAAATTAACAATGATTGCAGTGAAGTAGAGTTGAAGGGAGATAAGAATAGCTAAATGGGAAAATTTTTAACGATTAAAAGTTCTGAGTAATTTTAAATTTTTGTGTGTAACAAAAAGCTGTATGTATAGAAAGGGTGGGCTCAGTTATTCACACAAAAATATTTTTATGATAACAAAATCTGAAATTAAAGAGTCTCTAAACCTATCTTTCCAGGTAGCTATACAGATCAGGTAGAACTTTGCTAACTATTAAACACTGTTCTATTTTCCAGTGGAAGCAAAACAGTGAACAAAGCAAACAAACAAGCAGAACACCTTACAAAATCTTAGTGAAACTTCTTAGTAAAACAGGTGACAATTGTAACTCAAAGGCTTCACTCTGCTGTAATCATTATTGTGTCTGTGTTGTTTAGTTTGGTGATAGCCTCAAGCAGATGTAATATTAGAGCCCAAGTCATCCTAACAAGAAGTGGAATCTTGATGAGATTATCTGGATGGGTCCCCCTACTTATCATCTGGGAAATTTATCCCAAATGATTGATTTGTTCTTATACTATAACTACTTCCTAGTTCTTTTCTTATAGCTCTAGTCATCTTAAATGAAAGATGAGAACATCATCATATTTTTAGATAACCACAAGTCACAATCAGACAAAAAAACAAAAAACAAAAAATGGTGAAGAGGGTTTCCCCTCTGATCTGACTAATAAAAGGATGAAGATTTTTATGGTGTATTTGTTGAAAAGGCATCAGGTAGGGATCCATGTAATTTCACCTGCCACTTTCACTACTATCAATAGTTACTTCAAAATTGTATTTTGAGGCCATACATCCAATATAAACATTCTTACCTCATGCCAAAGTATAGGAATACTACCGTTCTCCATATCTACTTATTGGGCAAAAAAAATAAAAGCTACTTGAGAATGGCCCCTAAGATGGAATTGGTGCCAAGATAGGGGCAAGAGCAGATGGAGGCAAGAGTCATGAAAAGCAATACTAACGAGAGAGATGAATGACACGCTAAAGTTTAGCTTTTCCATAAGATAATTAAATATTAGAAGAGGTCTGACTCAAAACTTAAAAAAGTTAAAAGTTTAAATTAGCTGCAACATCTGTAGTTTTTGAAATTTCTTTAAGAAAAGATAAAGAATAAGGAAGCCAATACCCATGAACATTCTGGAGGTGAAAGTTTCTGAGGTAAAGGATGAATTATTTCAAAAGTTACTTCAAAAGCAGTGTCTTAGTACTGGGTAGTTCCTTGGCAGCTTCTTGATGGAAATGCCTACATTTATGGGCTCATGAGGAGCAAGTGTTGCAGAACTTTCCACACAGTTGCTTCCTTGCGCTTCTGCCCTGCTCTTGATCCCCCAAGTGACATTTATTTACCACCATTACCAAAACCAAATAAAAGCAACTCATGTCAATCCTGAAGTGATCCATTATCATTCTCTTTCTCCAGAACCTACTATTTCAGTGATAAAACTTATTTACCCTCTGCTTTCTTCCTTCCCTCAGGTTCATCTAAACCTCCAGGTGCTTAGAAGGCACCATGTGTCCACATGGTCAAAAAGTTATACTTCTTTAAACTCTTTTTTAATAAATTAATTCAGCTGGAATTTCTGAGTGTGGAAAGGGGCCGGGAAGATTTATGAATGAGAACAACGAAATGCATTAGAGGAGGAAGATAAAAACACTAATGTCCTCAAACCTGAAGTGAAATGTATCCAATATTCCTCCGCCTTTTCTTTCCTCCCAATTCCAAATCTTGAAGAGCCAGAGACAACCTGGAGCAGGAGGTAGAAAAGTTCAAAGCAGGGAGAGAGAAAATCTCATGGCAAAGACTTCACCTCTTCCACGGGTAGCAGGCCTAAGTTGAGAGTGGTTATTTAGCTCCAAAGTAAGACTTCATATGAATACACTGGGTTGAATCTATTACTAAAATAAGATTGTTTTAGAACTTGAAAGTTATTAGAGTTCTTTAATGATCTGAAAAAAATAAAAAATGTCCTGAACGAGAGAGAGAGAGAGAGAGAGAGAGAGAGAGAGAGAGAGAGAGAGAGAAGAAAAAATTACTAGCATTAAAAAAAATGTTCTGAGCTAAAGCCAAGATATCAGATAGGGTAAAAAATAGAACCACTTCATTGAGCAATTTAAAGGGTCAGCAGGAGAAATAGAAATAGCGTCTTCAGCATGCTGTTTGAGAATGGCCCCTAAGGTGCACACCACCATACTGTGATATAAGCTGTATTCAGTGTGTTTTCATTTAGGAGGAGCAATAGCTGAGGTAGAAGCATCCATGAAGTTAAGATGACAATGGTGCTGATAGCTATACTCTTCAGTTTGTCATGGCTTTAGAGATATCAAATACAATCCTAATGTGTCAGGTATGATGAGTAATAATGAGGAAAGAGAATGTGCTTTGAGGAATCTGAGACTTAGCACCTTCCTCATTTATGAATGACAGAGAGGAGAGTATCAGTGGAATTTATTTGTGAGAATGGCTAAAACAAGGTGGCTATCAGAAGTACAGGGTGTTACTTGGTTTTCATCTCCAAACCAATGGATTCTTGTGTAAAGACTTACTTCATAAAGTTTTAGAAATACTTTACCCTTTCTTTAATATTATCATCAGCACTCATCTCAAAATATTGTCATAATCCCTAGATTTGAAGAATGATTTCAGTTTTGGTTTTTTTTCTTTTCATATTTTTATTTATTTCAGTGAGGAATGGAGAGGGAGAGAGCTAGAAACATAAATGATGAGAGAGAATCATTGACTGGCTGCCTCCTGCACGCCCCCTACTGGGGATTGAGCTGGCAAACCCAGCACATGCAAAACAGACATATGCCCTTGACAGGAATCAAACCAGGGACCCTTCAGTCCATAGGCCTATGCTCTATCAACTGTGCCAAACTGGCTAGGACTGATTTCAGTTTTTTGAAAAATAGACTTTATATTTTAAAATTGATTTACTAGTAGATTTACAAAAAAAGTTGAGAAGATAGTACATAGAGTTCCTAGATGCAGTTTCTCCTTTCCTTTTTTTGGTGTTGTTCTTGATCACCTGGCTGAGTTAGTTATTAGGGTCTCCACTCCAAAGTTACTCTTTTCCCCCTTTCCATACTGTCGTCTTTGGAAGGAAGTCACTATGTGCAGCTCATACTTAAGGAGCTGTGAATTACATTCCCTCTCCTTAAAGACAAAGTAGTTTCATAAATTACTTAGACTTCTTGTGTATGGGAGATTCATTCCTTCTCCTACAATTATTTATTCAATCATTTATCATATTGATGTTCTATCAGTTTGGATGCATGCATATTTATTTTATACTTTGAGTTATAATCCAATACTACTTTATTTTGTTGCTTAAATTGTTCCCGCTATGACATTGAGAGCTCTTTCAGTTGGCCCTTGTGTCCACTTGACACACTCCCATTAATATGGATTTTGTTTGTGAGCATTTTCTTATTTTCTGGAAGTAAGAGATGGTCCAGATATATCTTTTATATTTCCTAATCCAGGTATAGAATCAATCATTTTTCCAAAGAGTCCTGGTTATTATAAGTTTTTTATGTCATCATGAAAATATGCAATATATATTTCCTTATGCACCTTGAAAATATAATTTAACCTATAATAAAACTAAATGCATTAATATTTTAATAATTTATCAAAATTATATGTTAAAAGGGTGAAATGAGGACTATCTGATAATGAAGGCACTGGAAATCTGAAGAGAGAGTAATTTTAGAAACAAAATGTGACATTTGAAGATTTATCATACAGACCTTATCAATATTTTAACAGTAATAGTCACAGAAAAGATAAAGGTCAGAAAAATTCATATTTTAATCCTTAGGCACTGGTTCTGAGTTGAAACACCAAATATATTCATGAATAAATATACACAAATCCCAGTGAGTAGTTTCACGATGCGTGATATTAAGAGTTCTACACTGTCAGCTGGTGGGATTCCACCAATATGTGGCAAATATTTTGAGGCAGAGGAAGAAGATAAACCAACAGAATATAAAAAGTTCCTTAAGACTATCCTGAGACTATCAGCATTATTTGCACTTTTCACTCTCAAGAGAAATAACAGCCATCTTTTTAAAACACCAATAAAATTTTTTTGGAGAGAACATTAGCAGTGATGTAGTCTGAATTAGTTTGCTAGGGCTGCCATAACAAAATACCACAGGCTAGGTTGCTTAAGCAACAGAAATTTACTCTCTCACTGTTCTGGAGGCTAAAAGTCCAAGGCCAAGGTGTTGGCAGGTTTGGGGTCAAGATGGTAGAATAGGTATATCCTGTACTCACCTCATCCCATGACCACATCAAAATACAACTAAACAACAACAAAAAATTACAACTGAAGTACAGAACAATCATCATTAAGAACCACCTGCAATCTAGCTGAATAGAAGTTCTATAACTAAGAATGTAAAGAAGAAACCATGTGGAGACAGGTAGGAGAACAGAGGTGAGGAATCAGCTATGTTGGTTAAAAATCAGGAGGAATATCTCAGCTTCACAGGTAGAACCTAAAGAGTGAAGAGTCACAGCCCAACACCAGACTCCCCAGCCCAGGGTTCCAGTGAAAGGAAGAGAATTCTCCTTAACTTCCACTGTGAAAACAAGTGAGAACTGTAGCTGAGTGAGATAGAAGGATGCTTGGATTTCCAGATGTTCCTCTTTTTCTAATTAACTTATTTTTTAATTTAAATTCTTTACTATTTAAAGAATTACATGAGTCCTGACCAATTTGGCTCAGTAGATAGAGCATTGGCCTGTGGACTGAAAGGTCCCAGGTTCGATTCTGGTCAAGGGCATGTACCTTGGTTGTGGGCACATCTCCAGTAGGAGGGTGTGCAAGAAGCAGGTGATCGATGTTTCTCTCTCATCGATGTTTCTAACACTCTATCCCTCTCCCTTCCTCTCTGTAAAAAAAATCAATAAAATATATTTTTTAAAAAAGAATTACATGAGTCTCCTTTTCCCCCCATTGACCTCTCCCTAGCCGTTCCCATCCCCCAGCACATACTGCCTCCCCACCCCCTGCCACTACTGTCTGAGTGCATTGGTTATGCTCATATGCATGCATACAAATCCTTTGGTTGATCTCTTCCCCCGCCACCCCCACCCCCCGCCTTCCCTCATAGGTTGGACAGTCTGTTTGATGCTTCTATGTCTCTGGTTCTATTTTTGTTCATCAGTTTATGTTATTCATTATATTCCACAACTGAGTGAGATCATTGATATTTATCTTTCTCTGACTGGCTTATTTCACTTAGAATAATGCTCTCCAGTTCTATCTGGAGATGTATGCTGTGGTACATCTACATAATGGAATATGACCCTGCTGTAAAAAAGAAGGCATTCTTATGATTTGAAACAAATGTTCCTCTTAAAGAGCCTACACATGAGCTTACTCACTGCTGGTCTCACTAGGTCTGAGCACCAATGCTGGGGCAGGAGCTTGAAAGACAGCAGGGACATACGGAGAGGAACAGAATTCTCTGGCTTCAGGGAAAAGGCTGGAGGGATAGCTTTCTCCCAGACAGAAGTGCTGGCAAAGGACATTGTTCTTTTGCTGAGCTGTCCCCCTGCAGGTGCACATGGTTACCATATCTGAGTGTCCATCAACCTGGTTAACACATTGCCCTGCTCTGGTGATACACTGAGACCACCGCCCCCCCCAAAGCTCTACCAGTGCCTTTTCCCTGAAAATGGCCTGTCTTGGCCCATGGTGTGAACTTTCCTTAAATCTCTCAAAGGTTCACAAGCCCCCAAAAAGCAGCACCTGGCCTAAACATGCCCTGTTCCTCTTGCTCAGCAGCCCAAAGTCCAGCACTAGCGTCAGCAAGCCGCCTTTTGCAGGTTAGCCTCTCCCACGTTCCTCCAGCCCAGCTTATAAAGCACAACCAACTGCAGATTATTTGTTGTAGCTCATACCAGGTAGTAGCCCTGGGGAAGGCACAGAGAGCAGATGATCTTGGCCTGCACCTTCCAGAACCAACACACCCAGTAGCCAGCTTTAGACCATTCCAGAGCACCACCCAACCACCTCCACAAATAACATACTCAAGGGGAAGATTTGGCAGGCACCAGATGAGATTTTAGACACGCCTAGATTTCTTTTATTCTTATATCTTTTCTAATATGTTCTGAAAATTTATTTTAATTAATAAATCATATCTTATCTTATATTGCATTTTGCAAAAAAAATTAATATTTTTTCAAAGTTATTAGTTCGTTTCATAAATGATTTGACTTTCACAGAAGAAAGATGATGTGAATCTTGACTACTTTTTCCAGTATAGGTATAAGATTTCCACTTGTACCTACAATCTTTAGACATACTTTGACCCAGTTCTCCTGCTATATGTATCTGACAAACAATTGGTGTTAAGGCACTGGGACTAGGAACACAGCAAAAGTGACTGCTGCATAAAACTCATCTCCATGGCCTCAATAACATTGTACTCTAGATCATCCCTCAATATAGATCATCATTCCTAAAATTCTTCCTAAAATTTTAAGAAAAAAGAAGTTTGATATGTTTAGGAAAGATTGCCACATTGTCATAGTTATTTAACTTTTAATTAAAGTTAAAGAAAACAACTTTATCAAACTCCTTTACCATTACTTTACAATTTACTATACATTTTAATTACATATGTGAAGTGTTATCACAATCTTTTCAGTTGCTGAGGGCTTCAAAATATCTTAATACAGCCCTCATTCTAAAATATGGAGCAAGATAAATTCAGAGAAAAAAGGTAGAAGCCAGGCACTAGAAAATAATTTTGAATACAGCATTTTAAAAAAAATAAAAGGCAGAGTCATCATTAACAATATGAAAAAAGTAAGGATTTGCAAGAAGAAAGGAGATTTAAATGTAAAAATTGAAGAGAATTTAGTTAAGATATAAAATAAGAGTTAATATTAGACAAGCTTCCAGAATCTCAGCTACATTGTATAACAGAGACATCTGCTGGTCTTATATATTTCACCATTCAAACCCTCAAAATATATTTATTCACTCTATATTCTTCACCTACCTCCAATAGTGTCTATAGAATTGAAAATTCACAGCATGAATGTGATGAGAGATTCATCTAAAAAATATTATTAAATCAATGGAATGTATTTTTCACTTTGAATCTGGGGGAAAATCTGTGCTAGCCAGACAACTTTGCTAATATCATCTAATCTAATAAAAGAGAAACATGCAAATTGGTGTCACTCTGCTACACCCCAAGCCATGCCCACCAGCCAATCAGAGTGACTATATGCAAATTAGCCCAACCAAGATGGCGGCAAGCAGCCATGGAGCTGAAGCAAGCAGGAGAGGCTTGGTTGCCCCAGCAACAGAGGAAGCCAAGCTTCCCACCTGCCCTGGTGGGCTGTGGCTTCAGCTCAAGGCAACAAAGTTTCAATTATAGAACATAAATAAATCCCAGATACCTACTTCCAGCCAGCCTCGCTGGGAGCTTGGGTCGCTGGGAGCTGTGGCCAGCCTGCAAACAGCCATCAGCCCCTCACCCACCCAGGTTGGCCGGGCATCCCACTGGGAACCCCCACCCTGAAGGGGCTCTGGCAAGCCTGTAAATCATTATCAGGCCCTCACCCACCCAGGTTGGCCAGGCACCCCAGCGGGGACCCCCACCCTGAAGGGACTGTGGTCAGCTTGCAAACAGCCATCAGCCCCTCACCCAGGCTGGCCAGGCACCCCAGCAGGACTCCCCCTCCCTGAAGGGAGTGTGGCCAGCCTGAAAACTGCCCTTAGCTCCTCACCCAGTTGGCCAGGCACTCCGGAAGGACCCCACCCTGATCCAGGACACCCTTCACGGCAAACCAGTTGGCCTCCACCCATGCACCAGGCCTCTATCCTTAAAGGGACTGGGAATGACTGGTCACTATGACACACACTGACCACCAGGGGGCAGACGTTCCATACAGGAGCTTCCCTCTGGTGGTCTGTGCGCTCTCACAGGGGGAGCTCTGCTCAGCCACAAGTCAGGCTGACAGCTGCCAGCACAACAGTGATGGTGGGAGCCTCTCCTGCCTCCTCAACAGCGCTAAGGATGTCCGACTGCAGCTTAGGTCTGCTCCCCACTGGCAAGTGGACATCCCCCAAAGGCTCCCGGGTTGCCAGAGGCATGTCTGACTGCCAGCTTAGGCCCGATCGCCTGGGGAGCGGGCTTAAGTCACCAGGTGAACATCCCCCGAGGGGTCCCAGACTTTGAGAGGGCACAGGCTGGGCTGAGGGTCCCCCTCCAGTACACAAATTTTTGTGCACTGAGCCTCTAGTTTTATTATAATTACATTAGGCATATTTTGTGTAATGTCATATACTAAAAGTTAATGTATATCATACAACTCTCCTTTACTGAAAAAAATAACAGTTTTGCTTTTGGGAGGTACATAATAATAGTATGTATGACAAAGATAAAAAAAATTCTCTAAAAAAATATGTTTAAGACACCAGATTAGGATTTTATCTTAAAAAAGAAATGTAAGCCTGGCCAGTATGGGTCAGTTTGATTCCTGATTAGGGCACAAGCCCAGGTTGCAGGCTCAATCCATAGTAGGGGGTGTGCAGGAGGCAGCCAATCAATGATTCTTTCTCATCATTGATGTTTCTCTCTCTCTCTCTCCCTCTACCTTCCTCTCTGAAATCAATAAAAATATATAATTAAAAAAAAAGAGAAGAGCTATAAGTCATGATTGTGAAGAAACACTAAAAGTTTATACAAGGTGGAGCAAAAGTAGGTTTATGATTGTTAGTATGCAAAACAGTTTATGCTTGTATTATTACTTATTGATTATTATATTATTTTCCATATGGACAACTGTAAACCTACTTTTGCCTCACCTTGTATTATGATTATGATACACTAAAAAAACTGGTTTGTTTTTCTTCACTGCTATAAAATTATCAAGATAGGTACCATATCAACTATAGCAATCCTTAAAAGACATCAGACATAAATATTAATCAGCTGATTGTGACTGATATATTAGTTCTCCTAAGAGAACTTTGACTCAGTGAGAATATATCTTTTTGTTAAATAATTCAGATTAAGATATGAATAAATATGCTTTAGCAAACACAATATAATTTTCTTTTATCACCCTCCTATTTCCTGTTTTAAAACAAAGATTAAAAAAATATTTCAAAAACCAATAATTACAATTAGTGTCTAAAATTGCATGTAGTTAGTAAGTTAATAGTTCATGGCTAAATTTGAAGTATGGGCAAATATAAATGCGCTAATTATAATTAATTGTTTCATTAATTGACATTTATTAACCCTGTGTTAAATACTAATGATTTTAAGAGATATAGAAATGGAAGACAGCTTATTTTTAAGGACACAATATTCTAATTGTATACACTACTTTGTTTCACATAAAATAATATTGTATAACAAAAGTCAGCATTTAATTGAGTTGAATTAAGTGATGATGAACTAAATTAAGTCATGTAAAAGTTCATCAAAGAATACTGGGATAGTTAGAGAGTAGTTAGAGAAATGTTCATGTAGAAATGAGCACTGACTAGTCATCTGAATACTGGGCTGGATTTGAGAAGGCAGAAGTTTTAGTAAAATTTGTTTCAGGCAAAGAGAACAATATGAGTAATGGAAAGGGAGGAAAGCCTGGTAAGAATTTGTTCATGGGCAAGAAGTAGGCCTCCCTAAAGAGTGGACTGAGAGAATAGCAAGAAATATTTGGCTTGAAAGTGTGGGGCCAGTGTAGGGAGACTCTTAAAAACTTGGCAGAAAGTTTAGATTTGATGCATCAGGACTTAAGTAAGATGAGTTTTGATAAATTCAAAGAGAGCAACTTGATAAATTCACTGTTTGGGGAAGATTAGTTTGGCAGCAGCCTACACCATAAGTGGTCTAAAATAGATTGGCTCCACTTGAGTTACTTTGTTAATAATATCTGGATCCAAACTTCAGCTACAGAGAAGGCAGTTCATATATAACTTCATACATTCTGTATGATGATTAAATTATTTGTTTGTTGTCCATGACAATAATAAATGAGGAAGAAGGTTAAGCAATAAATCTGTTTCATATTGATGACCAATCTAGTAAATGAGAACTCCATGCCCCCTTCCTCTACCTCCCTTGCTCCATTTCCCAAGTAAAGGATAAATACTGCTTAAGAGAAAGGAATAATTATTGTTCTCTGTTTATTATCTAAGCCTCTTTAGAAACAAATAGATTTGTCCTGAATGATATAAGACACTAATAATTATATACCAATAATTATAATAGGAAATATATGCTATTAATGAGTGCCTATTATTTGTCACTCATAAAATACATATGTCACTTCACTCTCACAACAACCCTGGTAAAGAAGGAACTGTGATATCCATTTTGCAGCTGGTTGTCTGATACAGCAAATGGAAGAACTTCCTTCAGATTGTAAACTATAAATGAAGTCAGGTCTGTCTGGCTCCAAAGCTTGTACTCTCAGCATGATCATATCCAGTTTCTTTGGTAAGGACAATACTTGAAACACTAATATAATCCCTGTCCCTGTTCATTCTCATAAAGCTAAAAGGCAAAGTTGGAGGCCATTTCAAACTACATCCAAATTATGGCATGCCAAAATGGTAGTGGACTACACTGCAGTAATCATAGAAAGCGTGAGTACAGGTAGCAAGGTCTGGCTAGGAACCTAAGTGGCAGATTTCCAATTCACATTTTCAAAATTAATTTGAAGTGTCCTAGAGTCATAATGAAACCTGACATTGAATTTGAATAAGAGGTAACAAAATAATCTTCTAGTTTTGCTTGTTTCAGATACTTAGCGCTGGGGAATACCATTCAGGAATATCTACATCCTAGATTGTTTTTGATTAAAGTTCTTAAAATAAATAATTGACATTAAGAGTTGCTTAACTGTCTCATTTTGGCATGCATGGCTTTTCACTATTATTGATTAGTATAGTCCCTATTTCAAGAACAAATAAACTCTGCTTTAAAAGAGAAAGAAGGTTAAGGCTGTTAGCTATCTACCCCAGTTCTTTCCAACTTCCATAATAATATATATATATATATATATATATATATATATATATATATATACACACACACACACACACACACACACACACACACACACACACACACACACACTAGGGGCCCAGTGCACAAAAATTTGTGTACTTGGGAGG
>PVJC01022621.1:0-17453 GCA_004026665.1 Murina feae
CATAGGTGTACGATCATTGTCCATTCTCTTCCCGCACCCCCAACACCCTTTCCCCCTGAGAATTGTCAGTCCACTCCCTTTCTATGCCTCTGATTCTATTCTATTCACCAGTTTATTCTGTTCTTCAGATTTCTTATTCACTTAATTTTTAGGTTCACTTGTTGATATATATGCATTTGTTGTTCATAATTTTTATCTTTACTTTTTCTTCATCCTCTTCTCAAAGGATACCTTTCAGCATTTCATATAATACTGGTTGGGTGGTGATGAACTCCTTTAGCTTTTTTTTGTCTGTGAAGCTCTTTATCTGACCTTCAATTCTGAATGATAGTCTTGCTGGGTAAAGTAATTTTGGCTGTAGGTTCTTGCTGTTCATCACCTTGAATATTTCTTGCCAGTCCCTTCTGGCCTGCAGAGTTTCTGTTGAGAAATCAGCTGACAGACGTATGGGTGCCCCCTTGTAGGTAACTAACTTCTTTTCTCTTGCAGCTTTTAAGATTCTCTCCTTGTCTTTTGCTCTTGGCATTTTAATAATGATGTGTCTTGGTGTGGTCCTTCTTAGGTTCCTTTTGTTTGGAGTTCTCTGTGTTTCCTGGACTTGAAAGTCCATTTCTTTCACTAGGTGGGGGAAGTTTTCTGTCATTATTTCTTCAAATAGGTTTTCAATATCTTGCTCTTTCTCTTCTTCTGGTACCCCTATAATTCTGATGTTGGTACGTTTGAAGCTGTCCCAGAGACTTCTTACACTATCTTCATACTTTTTGATTTTTTTGTTTGTTTGTTTGTTTGTTTGGGCTTTTTTGGCTGGGTGGGTTTTGCTTCATATTTCATATCATTGACTTGCTTCTTGCGATCCTCTCGTCTGCTGTTGGATCTCTGTATATTATTCTTTATTTCAGTCAGTGTATGCTTAATTTCTAGCTGGTTCTTTTTCATATCCTCGAGGGTCTCACTAAATTTATCAGCAGTCTCTAGAAACTTCTTGAAAAACCTAGTAACCATGGTTTTGAACTCTATATCCAGTCGTTTGCATTCCTCCATTTCTGTCTTTTGTGACCTGTCTCTTAGTCTCCGCATTTTGGCTTTCTGTGCTGGGTGTCCTATATAAGGTCCAGTGTTTCAGCCTCCCCAATCACCTGGGGTGGCTACTCTTGTTGTATGCCTTTGAAGGCTGGGTGCACAGTCTTGTTGTAGTTATCACTGGGAGGTATCACTGGGGGGAAATGACCTGCAGGCCTTTCTCCTCGTTGTTTAGAGTTTGGATCTATTGGAGTTCTGTCTCAGCTGCAGACCCTTAGGTTGTGCTGCAGGGAGGCAGGCGAACAGCTTGGGCGGGGTTGTAGGTGAGGGGGGGCGGGGTCTCAGGATCACCGGGGGTGGCACGACTCACAATGGCGTCCCCTCTGCGGATGCCGCAGTTTCTACCGGGTTTGGCTTTTCCAAACCCTGGGGTCTGCGCACGGTTCTCAGTCCCGGAATCTCCGCATAAGTGATAGCTGCGAATAGCACTCCTAGAACGCCACTGGTCTTTCACTGCCCCGCTGCCCTACAGCCCGTGTTGCATTCAGTGCGAGCCGGGAGCTTTTAATCTTCTGAGCCGCGGATCCGATCGCTGCTGCCGCTCCCTTTCACCCGCCCTGCCGCGCGCGTCGCGCTGCCGCCTCCATTTCGTGTCCGTACCTTGGGCACCAGGAGCTTCTGTTCAGTCTCAGAGCACTCCTCTTGCTTTCTAGGTGTAACGGTTCCCCTCCCTTGGTTCTGGAGGATGGCCGTTTATCTGAATGGTTGTATTTCTATAATATAGGTGTGGAGGCTGTGCATTTAGGTATATACCTCATGCTGCCATCTTGGTTTCTCCTTGCTGGAGGCTTTTGGATTACTGTTTCAATTTCATCAGTAGTTATTGGCCTATTCAGGTTTTTTGATTCTTCCTGATTGAGTTTTGGAAGCTTGCATTTTTCTAGGATTGTGTCCATTCATTGAGGTTGTCCAGTTTGTTGGAGTAGAGTTGTTCATAGTATTTTTTGACAATCCTTTGTATATTGGTAGGGTCAGTTGTTATTTCACCTCTTTCATTTCTGATTTTGTTTTTTTTGGTTCTCTCTTTTTGTTTCTTGGTGAGTCTGGCAAGAGGTTCATCAATATGGTTAATTCTTTCAAAGAACCAGCTCTTGGTTTCGTTGACCTTTTGTATTGTTTTTGTTTTGTTTTGTTTTGTTTTTTGTCTCTATGAGTGGTAGGGTTAGATCATTTATGACCAGTTTTTCTTGTTTTTTTGAGGTAGACCTGTACAGCTATGAACTTCTGTCTCAGGACTGCTTTCATTTTGTCCCATAGATTTTGGATTGTTGTGTTTTCATTGTCATTTGGTTCCAAGATGCTTTTTATTTCTTCTTTGATCTCTCTTGTAACCCAGTCATGGTTTAATAACATGTTATTTAGCCTCCAAGTGTTTGATTTTTTTCAATGTTTTTACTGTAGTTGATTTCTAGTTTTATCCATTATGATCTGAGAAGATGCTTGTTTTGATTTCTATTCTCTTGAATTTGAAGAGACTTTGCCTGTGTCCTAGTACATGGTCTATATTTGTAAATGTCCAATGTGCACTGGAGAGGAATGTATATTCTGTAACTTTGGGGTGAAATATTCTGAAGATGTCAATTAAGTCCATCTGATCTAGTGAGTCATTTAGGATTGCTGTTTCTTTGGTGATTTTTTTTGTTTGTTTAGATGATTTATCCAGTGGTGTCAGTGGAGTATTAAAGTCCCCTACTATGACTGTATAGCTATCGATCTCCCCCTTGATATCATCCAGAAGTTGTTTTATGTATTTGGGTGCTCCTGAATTGGGTTCATATATGTTTACCAGAGTTATATCTTCTTGCTGAATTGCTACCTTTGGTATTATGTAGCAGCTTTCTTTATCTGTTGTTATGGCCTTTACTTTGAGGTCTATTTTGTCAGTTATAAGTATCACAACTGCAGCTTTTTTTCTCATTTCCATTTGCCTGAAAAATTTTATTCCATCCCTTCACTCTCAGTCTGTCTGAATCCTTTTGTTCTGAGGTGGGTCTTTTGCAGACAGCAAATATATGGGTCATGTTTTCTTAACCATTCAGTTACACTGTGTCTTTTGATTGGAGCATTTAATCCATTTACATTTAATGTTATTATTGAAAAGTACTTGTTTCTGGTCATTTTTATCCTTAATGTTTGTGTTTCTTCTTGTCTTTTTGTTTCTTCTTTTTACAGCAGTCCCTTTAGCATTTCTTGCATTGCTGGCTTGGTAGTAATACACTCTCTTAGCTCTTTTTTGTCTGTTAACCTTCTGATTCCACCTTCAATTTTGAATAATAGCCTTGCTGGGTATAGTATTCTTGGATTCATTCCCTTGCTTTGCATCACTTTGTATATTTCATTCCATTCCATTCTTGCCTGGTGTGTTTCTGTTGAGAAGTCAACTGATATTCTAATAGGAGAGCCCTTGTAGGTAATTTTCTGTCTCTCTCTGGCAGCCCTTAAGATTCTTACTTTATCGTTGGTGTTTGCCAATTTAATTATGATGTGTCTTGGTGTTGGTCTTTTGGTGTTCATCTTGTTTGGCACTCTATGTGCTTCTTGGACTTGTGTAGTTTTTTCCTTGCCAATAGCTGGGAAGTTTTCTGTCATTATTTCTTCAAACAGGTTTTCTATTCCTTGCTTTTCCTCCTCTCCTTCTGGTAACCCTATTAAGCGAATATTGTTTTGTTTTGCATTGTCCCAAAGCTCCCGTAGGCTCTCCTCTTGCTTTTTAAGTTTTTTTTCCAGTTGCTCCTGTGTTTGTGTGTTTTTTCGTACCTTGTCTTCTAATTCACTGATGCGATCCTCAGCCTCTTCTAGTCTGCTGTTTAAGCCTTCCATTGTGTTCTTTATTGCAGCTATGTCGTCCTTCATTTCTTCTTGGTTCCTTTTCATGTTGGTGACATTCTCATTCAGCTCCTTATAATTCTCATTGAGTTTTGTGTATTTGTCTTCCAGCCGTTTGAGTATCCTTATAACCATTACTCTGAATTCTTTCTCTGATAAGTTAGTAGCCTCAATTTCATTTAACTCCCTTTCTGGTGATTCCTCTTTTACTTTCCTTTGTGGATTGCTTTTTTGTCTTCCCATTTTTTGCTGTAATGTTGTAGTTATAGCTCCGATTGCTTTGCTACGCAATTTCTTTTGGGAATGGTGCTACTGGCATGACAACTCAGGTCTCCTGGGTTTGGTATTCCAGTGTAGTTCCCTACTTGAGCTATTTGTGTTCTCTTGATGTAGGTCTGCAAGTTGGAAAGGCGCAACTGAGGTCTCTAAAAATCAGCAGCCATGGAGGGGGTGTCCCAATTTTTGCTACCTTTTGCCCTTAGTTGAAATCATGTGTGCCCAGTGGGAACTCACAGTAGCACCCAGGAACCGTTTGTTGGGGTGGTAGGGCACAGGAGACCTGAGTTCTGGAAAGGCGTGACTGTGGTGTCCAGAGTTTTGTAGTTGTGAGGTGGTCAGACTCAGCTTTTGCTGCTCTCTCCATGGTTGGATACACACAATCCCAGTGGCAATTCACAGGGGCACCTGTGGTGTGTTTGCCAGCAGGGTGTACTGACACAATCGGAAGGGCCCTTGCACTGAAGCTACTGGCTTACAGTGTCTGTCAGTGGGTATCCCAGAAGAGGGAATGTAGTATTTCTACAACCCAGTAGTGTGCCCCAGTTGGTTAGAGTACATGTCCAGCAGGGCTTATAGCAGGGCACCAGGGCTTCTTGTGGAGTGGTGGTCTTGGGAGACCTACGCGCTGGAAAAGCATGCAACAGTAGTGTCCAGAGTTATGCAGCTGTGGGATAGGGAAACTCAGTTTTTGCTGATGCACCTGTGGTATACAGGTATGTGTTCCAATTGGTGGCACACAGTAGCACCTGCAGTGAGTTTGCTAGGGCAGGCTCACTGATGCACTCTGCAGGGCTCTGGGATGCTTAATTGAGGTGTCTTTGGGCAGGTGTTCAGGATGGGTGAATTCAGAACTTCTACTGCCCAGGGGAATGCGTCCCTGTTTGTCCAAGATTGGGCCTAGCGGAGGCTCACTGCGGCTTCCCAACGTGCCCTGTGGATATGGGCTTAGGGGGAATGAGCAACTGTGAGCGTTTTCAGGGGCTGAGCTCTGCTGCATACTGAGGGGCTCTGGCGCTAAAGGGCCCCGGCGCTACAGTTGTGCATCTGGGTGTGTGGGGGTAATTATTCAGGCAGAGAGAATTCAGAATTTCTACTGGGAGGCAGTACACCTGTGTCTGTACAAAATCACACCCAGGTGGAGCTCACACTGACTCTCAAGAGAAGTCTACGGAGCGGTGTGTCTGCGCAAGCTGAGCACAGATTTGTGGGAATGCGCGAATGTGAGGTCGGAGATATGCGCTGGGGAGAGGGTGGCGGCAGTTACTGCTGCTGCGTGGTGCTGTGGTGCTGTGGTGCTCTGTTGGAGGGGGAGATTCCCAGGTCTGGGAGTCTGAGGGTGAGGCAGCAGTATTTTGGCTGGAGTGGCTGCAGGTTCGTGCAGGCAGTGTCCCAGGCCTGTCTGGGTGGTGGTGCTGGTGAGTTCCTAGAAGAGGCTGCTCTGCTCCCCTGGTTTTAAGTCTCATGGGGACCCTTACAATTCAGGAGAAGTGAAGGAAAGATACACCCTAAAGAAAGTGAAGGAGTGTTTTAGAGAGAGAACATGCATTGGGTCCAGTATTAAGGGTTTTTATCTGTTTTCTAAAGGTGGGAATTTCAGGGGAGGTCCTCAATAGAATATCCATCAGATTTCCAGGTATGTTCTTTCAGGGCTGTGGTATCTACTGATTGGTTGGCACCATGGGAGGGAGTCATTAGTTATTGCATCTAGTCCTGATGTCAGCCATGGCATTGCTTCATCTGTTTTTGCTGTTTTGCTGGACCTGGAGTTGAAACACAACTGAGGCCTAGATGTTATCTCTAGTATGACCATAAACCTGTCTCTGTGGTCAACAGACCAGATGCTTTTTTCCTAAGATTATTTGATGCTGATCAGAGCCTCATTGTCCTGTGGACTTAATACTTAAGGGAGTGGATGCACAAGGGAGAAGGAGGCAGGTGAGTCAGGGTGCTGGATGGGGCCAGTTTGAATCAGCTATCTCAGTTTTCCTATTCTGCTTGCCAAATAATTTTTCTAACTCCTTACTATTCTGCCTCATTTCCATTTAAAATTTAAGGGTTTATAATTTAAAAAGGGTTTATAATTTTAAAAGTACAATTTCAGCCCGGCCACCTGGAGTGGCTCAGTGGTTGAGCATTGACCTATGAACCAGGTCACAGTTCGATTCCCGGTCATGACACATGCCCAATTTTCGAGCTCAATCCTCAATGTGGGGCATGAAGGAGACAGTTGATTGATGATTCTCTCTCATCATCGATTTTTTAAAATCTCTGTCTCCCTCTCAATTTCTCTCTGAAATCAATAAAATATATTTTTTAAAAAGTAAAATTTTAATTTAAGGTATATAAAATTTGTCTTCCATTACATACTTCTGGAAATGAATTAATAAAACCATTTCTAAAATGTGGCAATTTTTCTTCTTCCTCACCAATACTTTCAACTTTTAGCACATGCTAGTCTCAATTTATACTCTCTTACCATGGGAAAATTAAAAACTAGAATCCTTACATTAATAAAAATGAGCATTAAGATATTTAAAATTTTAAGTATAGTTGGCATATAATATTATATTAGTTTCAGGTATACAACATAGCGATTCAACATTTATATACTTTACAATGTGATCACCAACCACATTAAGTCTAGTAACCATCTGTCACCATGCAAAGTTATCACACTATTATCGATTACATTTACCTTCACCTTTTCCACCCACCCTTTCATCTTATTCTATTCTGGCAACCATCAGTTTTTTTTTTTTATTTCAAGAAAAACTATTTTAAATATAATAATGTTACATGCAATAAACATTAATATCTTAAGAAAAACAATTTTAAATATGTTACATGCAATAAACACCAATTATTTGAGAAAAAAGATCTTACATATAATATTACATGTAATAAACATTAATATTTTAAGAATAAAAGGATTTTAGGTATAATATTACCCAAACTGTACTAACATAATATGATATCACAAAAGTTGTGATATAAAAATTTTAAAAATCTGTAAATAACAAGATTACTTCTATTACATTCTAGAATATTTTTCCTCTCTGGCTGTATTTTTGTTCATCAGTTTATGTTGTTCATTATATTCCACAAATGAGTGAGATCATAAGATATTTATCTTTCTCCAACTGGGTTATTTTGCTTAGCAGGATGCTTTTAAAGTCTATTTTGTTGGATATGAGTATTGCTACTCCAGCTTTATTTTCTTTTTCATTTGCATAGAAGATTTTTTTCTATCCCTTTAGTTTCATCCTGTGTCTTTTGTTCTGAAGTGAGCCTCTTGTAGACAGCATATAGTTGGGTCATGTTTTTGTATCCATTCAGCTACCCTACACCTTTTGATTGAAGCATTTAATCCATTTACATTTAGTGTTATTATGAAGAGGTACTTATTTACAGCCATTTTAATCCTGTATGGCTAGATTTCTCTCTCTGTTTCTTCTCAGCAATCCTTTTAGCATTTTTTGTAATGCTGATTTGGTGGTGATGAACTCCTTTAGCCTTTTTTTTTTGTCTGGGAAGCTCTTTATTTGACTGGCTATTTTCAATGATAGCCTTGCTGGATATAGTAATCTTGGTCTCAGATCCTTGTTTTCCATTACCTTGAGTACTTCATTCCATTCACTTCTGGCCTGTAGAGTTTCTCATGAGAAATCAGGTGTTAGCCATATGGGAACTCCTTTGTAGGTATCAATCTTCTTTCTCTTGCTGACTTTAAGATTCTCTCTTTGTCTTTAATTTTTGGAATTTTAATTATGATGTGTCTGGGAGTGGGTCTGCTTGGGTTCTTCTGGTTTGGAATTCTTTGTGTCTCCTGAACTGGTGTGACTTTTTCCTTTACCAGGTTAGGGAAGTTTTCTACCATTATTTCTTCAACACCTTCTCTATTCCTTTCTCCATTTCTGCCTCTTCTGGCACACCTGGTATTCTAATATTGTTACCATATTTTCTGGCTTATAAGACAACTTTTTAACCCAGGAAAATCTTCTCAAAAGTCGAAGGTGGTCTTATACGCAGGGTGTTGTCATATAGGGCGGGTGCTGAAACTTCTGAGCTGGACTGGAAAATCTGCGGTTGTCGCATACGGTGCGGGGAGCTAAAAAACGGCCGCACTCCATTCATTTCAATGGAGCTGGATGGAGACTGCAAGGGTCTCTGGTTGGCTCTTTTTTGTGCCACATGTGGTCTCCATCCAGACTTTTTAACCGAGGAAAATCTTCTCAAAAGTTGGGGGGTCACCCTAACTGGTTTGGCTCAGTGGATAGAGTGTCAGCCTGTGGACTCAAGGGTCCCGGGTTCGATTCTGGTCAAGGGCATGTACCTTGGTTGCGGGCACATCTCCAGTAGAGAGTGTGCAAGAGGCAGCTGATCGATGTTTCTCTCATCGATGTTTCTGACTCTCTATCCTTCTCCCTTCCTCTCTGTAAAAAATCAATAAAATATATTTAAAAAAAAAAGTTGGGGGTCGTCTTATACGCCCAGTCATCTTATATGCCAGAAAATATGGTACATTTTACATTGTCCCACAGCTCCCCTTATGCTGTCATCCTGTTTTTAATTTTTTTTTCTTTTTGGTTCTCTAATTGAGTGATATTCTCAACTCTGTCTTCTAATTCACTGATTTGATCCTCAGCTTCCCTTAATCTGCTATGTATTCCTTCCAATGTGTTCTTTATTTGTGTTATGTCATTTTTTATTTCAGACTGTTCTTTTTCATACTATTCAGCATTTTTAACATCATTACTTTGAACTCTGTTTCAGATAAATTTCTTATCTCTGCTTCATTTATCTCTTCTGGAGAATTGGCTAGTTCTTTCATTTGGCGGCTGTTTGTCTCCTAATTTTTGTTGTCTGTTTGGGTTTGTGACTATGTATTAGGCAGATACTCTAGTGCAGGACAGTGTTAAAGACTGTTTCTGCGTAACTGGATCAGGAAAAGACTCAAAGACTCCAGAGACCACCTGTGTTTACAGACTACTAGGATTCCAACCTGAATTGCCCCCAGGCAATGTCCTTAGGTGTGGCAAAAGTTTTTTCTACAGGGTGGGGCAATTGCTTCTGCCTATAGGCTAATTGCTACTTTTAATCTAAGTGGCCTCAGGGCAAGGTGTTTTCCAATAGGGTGTGTCAACTGTCTTCCCCCCAGGCATGGCAGATGCCTGTGTGGGGAAAATGTTCTCTGTTGTGTGAGGGAATGACTCAGCCCAGAAAACTTGGGGTGTTTGCCTTCTTAGCTCTATCCCACCAGTCCTCAGTCCTGGGTTTTGCTCTCACAACTCCAGTCCACTTTACACTCCCTCTGACAGAGCACAAGGTGGAGGGCTCCACAGGGAATTTTTGTGTATTGGCCCTTTAAGAGGGTGCCCGAATTTTCAGCTGCCACTCCCTGACAGATAGCACCCCACTGCTTTTCATAGCTAGATGTTATGTGGGTACCCTCCACAGTTTGGTGCTCTCTGCTGGGGAGCTCAGCTTCATGATTAGATCACAGAGTTCTTAGTGGCACCCCACCTCCTGCCCCACAGCTGAGACATCTTTCCGGGACTTCAGTTGCCGTCTGTGGGTGGCTGGCTAGTCCTTTTGCACCTCTGCCCCTCCTACCAGTCTCTATGAGGTCTCTACCTTTGGTTCTTAGGTATCAGGGTTCTCTCCTGTGAGTTTTCCATTTATTATTCATGAAGCCTTTCTGTATTTCAGTTGTAATTCCAGCTTGTTCCTGGGGGCATGTCTGTGCAGCATCCCCCTATTCTGCTACCATTTTTAATCTCAATCATCAGATTTTTTTAAAGTCATAAAATAAATATATTAAAAATAACTTACTGAAATTTCAAACAATAAACTAAAATCTGCATTTTGACTTTAAAAGAGGACAGAATTGTTTTTGAAAAAAAATCTATTTAATAACAATAAAAATAATAAAACAGATATAAAAGTATAAAACATGAGAACTGGTTAACTACTAAATTCAAATAAAGTGAAAAATGTTAACTGTGAGGAATCAGAGTTAATAAAATATTAGTTATTTACTTCCATATAATTGAGTATCTCTAGTAATAAAGGATATATGGATCCACTTCATTTTTTAGCCAAATGTCAAGATGTAAAGTCACATTTAATTCTTTTTGACCTTCTTGCAAAGAAAACTGAAAACCACATCATAAAGGTGGGAAAAGGGTAATAATCTAATCTAATAAAAGAGTAATATGCAAATTAACCCTCACTCTGTTACACGCACAAGCCACGCTCACAAGCCACGCCCACCAACCAAACAGGAACATATATGCAAATTAACTCAGCTAAGATGGCGGCAGCCACGGAGCTGGAGTTGCCCTGGGCAATGGAGGATGCCAGGGCCCTGCTGGCCCTGAGATCTACTCAAGGCAACAAAGTTTCAATTATAGAAGTTAAATAAATCCCAGATACCTGCTTTCAGCCAGGCACCCCAGTAGGGACCTAAACCCTGAAGGAGCTGTGGGCAGCCTGAAAAGGCCCTCTGCCACTCACCCAGGCTGGCCAGGCACGCCAGCAGGTGGACATCCCATGAGGGGTCCCAGACTGCAAGAGGGCACAGACCGGGCTGAGGGACCCCTCCGAGTGCACAAATTTTTGTGCACTGGGCCTCTAGTCTTATACAATAAAGAGGGAATATGCAAATTGACCATCACTCCCATCAATTTGCACCCACAGCTGAGGCTGAGTTCCCATAATGAGCCTTAAGGAGCAATCAGCAGGGACCTGAGGCTGCGCACCCACCCACCTCCTACATGGGGCTTGACAGGGGACCTCAGGTTGTGCCTTCCACCCGCAGGGCTTGATAAGAGACCTCAGGCTGCTCCCCTCACCCTGGCACCAGGCCAGAGGAACTCAGGCTGCACCCTCTTCCCTGGTGCCAGGCTGGGGGACCTCAGGCCATGCCCCCCACCCTGGCCCCAGGCCAGGGGACCTGAGGCTGTGCCCCTCACCCAGCGGGACTTGACGGGGCCCTCAAGGTGTTCCCTCTGCCCTGGTGCTGGGCCAAGGGACATCAGGCCATGCCCCCCACCCCAGCACCAGGCCAGGGGACCTCAGGCTGTGCCCCCTGCCCCAGCGCCAGGCTGGGGGATCACAGGCCACTCCCTCTGCCCAGCAGGGCTTGATGGGAGACTTCAGGCCATGCCCCCCTGCCCTGGCACCCAGGAGACCTGAGGCTGCACCCCCCCACACACACCTGGCAGAGCTTGACAGAATGGGACCAGCCGGGTCTGGATCTAGCCCAATGAAGGGGGGCCGTCCAGGTTTAAGTCTGGAGCGATTTTGAGGTGCATGTGGGTGGTTGAAGACTTGACTCTGGGTTCCATGGTGCACCCCAGACTCTGAGAGGAGAAAGATTTTCATATACGTTTTACTAATTTTCTTTAATCTCTGACACTTCTATTATAGAGAAAGGGCAAATAGCAATATTAAAATATTCCCTCTAATTAATCCCCTTTTAATGTGTATAAATTTTGTGCACTGGGCCACTAGTATTTTATAACAGGATACAAGGGACACTGCAAACAGAAGAAAATCTAAATAAAACCCAGCAGAAGTGATTGTCTCCTTCATTCCTGGGGGACACAACCCTATCAATCTCTTGTTATATTGTATCACAAAAGTAATGGTCAATATTATGGCTTATGGTTCCTAATACTGCACACTAGTCTTCCCATAACACCATTTAATTGTTTCAAGCTGAGGATCAGGAGCTTTTATTTCTTTTCTAAAATCCCAAAGATCTTTCATTTTCTGGTCAACAGAATCTATGCGTATATACCTGCTTGATAATGTCCTAACATGACAGGAGGACTTACCTTTAGTGAAATGGTGGAAACAATCTTTTTGGCACTTAATATAAAAGATTATGTTTATTCATATTTAAAGCATTAACACATAACAAGCACAAAATTGATATTAAACCACAAAGCTTGTCAAATGGTTTTTTAGGTTTCAGAATGCACTCTATGCAATTTTCTTAATTGAGGCATAAAAGCAATGTAGAATCCCATTCATGCTGAAAGACAGATTTTGTAAAAGGCAGATTTTTCTAGCTTAGCTACTGCATTTATTCATTTTATATATTTTTACACAGTCTGGTAAATCTGGAATTCAGGATTTTTTCTTTTAATTTATTTTCTGATTAATGTAAATTCTTTTCAGCTCCCCTCCCCCCCCCCCCCCCCCCCCCAAGTTATAGAAGCATTTAATCCAAAATAACCTACACAAATGAAATAGTACCTACTGGAGAAAAATTAGCTCATTAAAGAGTAAATGAATAAAGCTAATGTTACCAACCTGTAACTTTTAAAAATCAGACTTTCATGCTCTACCTGGTTTGGCTCAGTGGATAGAGTGTCGGCTTGTGGACTGAAGGGTCCTCAGTTCCATTACGGGTGGGGGCACATGCCCGGGTTGTGGGCTCAATCCCCAGTGGGAGATGTGCAGGAGGCAGCTAATCAATGATTCTCTCTCATCATCTCTCTCCCGCTCCCTTCCTCTCTGAAATCAATAAAAATATATTAAAAATATATTAAAAATATATTAAAAATCAGACTTTCAGAATTCAGTGTTTTTTTTTCATCATAAAGCACTAAACTAAGAAAAACACCAGAGTATCATTAATGCTTTATCCAATATATGAGAAATTTTGTGCATTTTAAATAATGCACACTAGGATAAAATATAAAATCATTACAATATGTGCCATAAAAAATGGTCATGTGAGCCCTAACCGGTTTGGCTCAGTGGATAGAGCATCAGCCTGCAGACTCAAGGGTCCCAGATTTGATTCTGGTCAAGGGCATGTACCTTGATCGCGGGCACATCCCCAGCAGGGAGTATGCAGGAGGCAGCTGATCGATGTTTCTCTCTCATCGCTGTTTGTAACTATCCCTCTCCTTTCCTCTCTGTAAAAAAATCAATAATATATATATATTTTTTAAAATGGTCATGTGAAAAGAATGGATATCTTTAAGCATAGTTCATGTCCAGATCATTCAAGCTATGTGCAAGCATACAACAATAGCTTGAAATTCTTACTCCTCTAGTTTAAAAACTGTACTTTGGGGTTGGCAGAGTTTTTAGTTTTAGAAGGCTAGGAAAGAAATAAAGAGGTGTGAAGAAATATTCTCAATTCTTCATGCACATACAACTATCCTATTTCAAAAAAACGTAATTCTTATGCCTGGTAACTCTTCTATGACACACTTTTTTGATTATTTATTTTTCTAGAATTTTTTAAACTTGTAATTCAAACTTTTAAAAAACTAAACCAGAATAAACTGGATTTAACTGCCCAGAAAACACATGCAAACAGCATCAAGGTGTTAAGAGTAGGTAGCTAGATATCAATAAAGGAAATGAACAAAAAGAAATCAGACATTATTTAGCATAATAAACTAGTGAGCTGAATCGGATAAATAAGCCTGCTTTCCTAGGAAGCTGCAGCATTCATAGGCACCCCAGAAGATTGCGACATGGCCTCATCAAGGGGATTAACACCTCTTATCCCATAGGGAGAAAGAACTGGCTTTCAGTCTCCCCAGGGTATAACTGATCCACTCACCCAGACTATGAGGGGAAGGAATAGATAGTAAAGGGGAAATTCCCCTACTGAGCACCTGCCAGTAAAAGCCAACACAGCACAGGGGAAGGTACTTCCATTTTGAGGCATATGCAGTGGGAGCCAAGATGGTAACCATAAGGAAAGGGTCTAGCCTAGGAAAAGGATCTGATTGGATAAGGGACACAGAACCCTGCTAGATCTAGCAAACAAATGGGTTAAGGGAGATCCAGCACCAGCCTATGTAGAATTAGGAAACTGATTGGTTAGTTTGAAGGAGAGTCTGGTTTTTCCCAAGCCTGAAGTAATATAGTCCAAACTTGACAAAGCTCTCTCTTTTCTCTCTTTTCTCTCTTTTCTCTCTCTATCTCTCTCTCTCTCTCTCTCTCTCTCTTCTCTCTCTCTCTCTCTCTCTCTCTCTCTCTCTCTCTCTCTCTCTCTCTCTCTCCCCCTTCCTCCCCCACCGCACGCTCCCCCAGTAACACACACTCATCCCTTTTGTTCTTGCATTCTCAGTGGTGTGGACTCCAAGCACAACGTAGGTACCACAATGCAATGCTACACAGCTAGAGTGCAGCCAGGAATAGACAATTCTAGCTGGATGAGGACAAGGACTGAACTTGACTGAACCAATGGCACAGAATTTCTGGACACAGGCACTATTTTTGGGCCTGATGAAGACAAGACTGGACTTTTTCCACAGCAGGATGAACCTGGGACAGTCATTTGTGTTTCCTCCACCTTTAATAAACCTTATAACTACACCATATCTTCCCATGCTTCATTCCTGAAATGCTTTACTTGCAACACCACAAGTGATACATCCATCTTATATAAAAACTTTGAAATTTTAACCCTGCTACTTCTGGCTTCTGTAAATACTTGCTGGCTTAAATAATAAGGAAAATAAGACTACTCCTATTTCAGAGAGGCCATTAAACCTTCTCCAGATGAAGTTATTAGTGCTGGCATCAGACCAAGCCTTTGGTTGAGGTCTCAAAGTCCCAGCACATAGGGCCCTTTAAGAACTTGCAAAGGGAACTGGAAAAAAACATATTTGGGAGACAAAGAAGGTGGAATAGTATAAATACAGGAAACTTCCCGTGTGATTTCACCCAGAACTTGAGAAACATTTTCCTCTGGGCCCACGCGTAATAAATGTAACTCCATCTCTCTAAGCATTGCTTGGTTCTTCTCCAGTTTTTCTATAACACAAGGACCCTATTTCCACTGGCACAGGAAAACATAAAGAACAAGTTTTCCATGGGAAAGGTTTTAATTCACATTCTCTTTAACTTTAATATTGAATTTGCCATCTTTCCACAAACACTTTATCATTCAAGAAGCTTTTATCATAGCAATTTCTTTCAATTGAAGAAGGCATTTATGATTAATTCATATAAAACAATTCTAAGCCTGACTGCTGCTTCAAGTGAATTATTCTAAACTAGAGGCCTGGTGCATGAAATTCGTGCACTGGAGGGGGAGTCCCCCAGCCTGGTCTGTGCCCTCTCACAGTGCAAGAGCCACGTGATTGATCATCTCAAAGAGATAGGCCCCACCCACCCATCCGGGGCTCCTCGATGGACTGCCCCAAAACGATAGGCAGGAGCCTCAGGACCCACCTCTGCACCACTCGAAGCATCAAGCCCCCACCAACCCATAAGCATGTGCAGCCCCACCCACCCACACACGCAGCCTCCTGTGATCGCTCATTACGGCATGAAGGCATCACAATCACATAGGCTTTTATTAATAGGATGATCAGGATAGGAAGGTACATTCTAGACAATGAGGCCAACATCTCACACCAAAGGGCCTTTTGTATTCTGAAAGTTATATGGTCACATACACTGAATGGCCAGATTATTATGACCACCTGACGTTTGTAGGCACATTAGCTATAATTTCACGCTGAAGTCGCTAGAGGGCCAGACCATTATAAATAGGGAAGCAGGTTGTTCAAAACAGTAGAAGTGATTTTTTTCTTAAGATATGGGTAAACAATGAGATTTAACAGCCTTTGAACATGGGATGATTGTTGGCGCTCAGAGCCATGGAGCGAGTATCAGCAAAACAGCTGACGGCCTGTTCGAACACCTTTGCTGTCTGCAGTTACCAAGATGAAACGTCTCCAATTCGCACAGGAACTCAAGAATTGGACAGTCGAGCATTGGAAAAAAGTCATGTGGTCCGATGAATAATGTTTACAGTTGCATCATGCAGATGGCAGAGTGAGAATTTGGCGGAAACAGCATGAAAGCATGCACCCCATATGCATGAGTACAACCCTTCAAGCTGGTGGGGGCAGTGTAATGGTTTGGGTCATGTTTTCCTGGCATGATCTGGGGCCTTTAATTCGCGTGAAACAACATCTGAATAGCACAACATACCTAAGTATCATTGCTGATCAAGTTCATATTACCATGTTGATGGCATATCCCAATGGAGATGGTTTCTTCCAACAAGACAATGCACCATGCCACGGTGCTCATATTGTGCAGGAGTGGATTCAAGAACATGAGGGAGACTTTACCTTGCTTAGATGGCCCCCACAATCACCAGATCTCAATCCAATTGAGCATTTGTGGGACGAAGTTAAAAGAGCCATCAGGCAGCTGGTTCCACAACCATCAAATGTCATAGAACTGGACAGTGCCATTCATCAGACATGATTTCAGATTCCTCGCATCACCTTTCAACATCTCATGGAGTCAATGCCAAGAAGAATCACCACAGTATTGAAGGGAAAAGGTGGCCCAATGAAGTACTGATGGGGTGGTCATACTAATCTGGCCACTCAGTGTATTTTCTAATGTTAAATTAGCCAAGCACTATCTCTACCTGCTTATTGTTATATGCAATGATTTGTCATTATACCTCTCAGGAGAGATATAAAAGATCCAAGGTCAAGAAGGCAAATTATTGGTGGGATCAGAGAATTAGCCATTACACAGATGAAGAATATAAAAGTAGTAAAAGCAATCAAAAATTAAAAGCTAGTGGCCTGGCCAACATGGCTCAGTGGTTGAGCATTGACCTATGAACCAGGAGGTCATGGTTTGATTCCCCATCAGAGCATATGCCGAGGTAGGCTCAATCCTCAGTAGGGGGTGTGCAAGAGGCAGCTTATCAATGATTCTCTCTCATCATTGATGTTTATATTTCTCACTTACTTTCCTTTCATCTCTGAAATCAATACAAATATATTAAGTTAAAAAAATAAAAGCTGGTGAATAGAGAAAATGGGTTAAACAATCAGGGTGAAACTGAAATATACTGATGTACAATGGTCATGAACAGCCACAAACTTACATTGGGAAGCTAATAAGTACTGGACAATATACTACAAATTTTATATATACTCTCTCATTTAATCTTCACACAAGAAATTAGTACTATCATCAATTACTACTTTTCACATAACTGAGGCTCAGAGAAGTAGCTTGCCTAATTCCACAAACCCAGTGAGTTACAGACTTTGTATTCCTACCCAGATCTAATTTGAAAGTTTTTTTAATTACTCTGTACCATCTCAAGCTAGTTCCCATGTTTTAGGGGGAGAATGAAGCAAATCTATACTAATAATAGAGGAATATGCAAATTGTTTGGGACGCCATCACAGTAACATTAAGGACCAAAAAACAGGCTGTGTGGGGCAACAAGGCCAGCAAGGGAG
>PVJC01022622.1:0-18367 GCA_004026665.1 Murina feae
TATTAGAAATAAGAGCCTTAAAAGATGCTTGTTCTAACAATAAACTAAGAACTGAACAACTAAGACAAGTAAACCATATACATAAGACCTTTTTTTCTTTTTTAAATATATTTTTGTTGATTTCTGAGAGAAAGACATAGGAGGAGAGAGAGTAAAACTTCAATGATGAGAGAGAATAATTGATAAGCTGCCTTCTGAATGCCCCACACTGGGGATCAAGCTGCAACTCAGGTATGTGCCCTGACTGGGAATCAAACCGTGACTCCTAGTTCATAGGTCAATGCAGAACCACTGAACCACACTAGTTGAGCAAAACACAAATAAATTCAACTGTCAAGTTACAAAAGAAGTATAAAACACTGAAAGCCACTTAAGCAAACATTGCCAATCCAAATCTACCATTTAAGCAACTAGCACCTTGATTTGCATTTTCTCTTTACTTGATACAAATGTATACCATTTCACTACATATCAATTGCTACCATCCTATCTAATAAAAGTAATAAGCAAATTAAGCATCACTACGTCACAAAGATGACAGCAGCCACAGAGCTGGAGCTAGCAGGAGACTTGCATTGCCCCCAGCGATGGAGGAAGCCAAGCTTCCCGGCTGCCCTGGCCGGCTGTGGCTTCCGCTCAAGGCTACAAAGTTTCAATTATAGAAGATAAATAAGTCCCAGATACTTGCTTCCAGCCTGCGGGCATGCCCAGCCTGAAATCGGCCCTCAGACCCTCACCCAGGCTGACCAGGCACGCCAGTAGGACTCCCACTATGAAGGGGGTGTGGCCAGCCTGAAAACGGTCCTCAGCCCCTCACCCAGGCTGGCCACACTCCCATGGGGTGAGGGTACCCAGTGGGGGGCTTGACCAGCCTGCAAACAGCCCTCAGCACCTCATCCGGGCTGGCCAGGTACCCAAGTGGGGACCCTCACCCTGAAAGGCATGTGGCTAGCCTGAAAACAGTCCTCAACCCCTCACCCAGGCTGACCACACCCCAATGGGGTAAGGGTCCCCACTGGGGGGCTTGACCAGCCTGCAAACAGCCCTCAGCCCCTCACTCAGGCACCCCAGCGGGAAGCCCACCCTGATCAGGGACACCCATCAGAGCAAACCAGCCGGCCCCCATCTGTGCACTAGGTGTCTTATCAGATCTAATAAAAGAGTAATATTGAAATTAACTGTTTCTATGGGACACCTACGCCATGCCCACCAGCCAATCAGAGCAGCTGTATGCAAATTAACCCAGCCAAAATGGAGGCCGACAGTCACAGAGCTAGAGTAAACAGGCAGCTTCTGTTGCACCAGGAGTAAACTGTCTGCCGGCCAGCTGGGCCTCTCTGTGCTCCAGGCAATGTTGTTGCAATTATAGAAGCCTCAGAGCTGAAGCAGACAGGAGGCTTCGTTACCTGCCTAGGCCTCGGCTTAAAGGAACAGTATCAATTATAGAAGATAAATAAACCCAGAAACCTGCTTCCAGCCAGCCTTGCTAGGACATTGGGACAACGGGAGCTATGGGCAGCCTGAAAGTCTGAAAACAGCCCTCAGGCCTGCACCCAGGCTGGCCACACCCCAATGGGGTGAGGGACCCCACTGGGGGTCTTGGTCAGCCCGCAAACAGTGATCAGTGCTTCACCCAGGCTGGCCAGGTACCCCAGTAGGGGCCCAAAACCTGAAGGGACTGTGGGCAGCCTGAAAGCCTGAAAACGGCCCTCATATCCACACCCAGGCTGGCCAAACCCCAATGGGGTGAGGGACCCCACTGGGGCGCTTGGCCAGCCTGCAAACAGCCATCAGCCACTCACCCAGGCTGGCCAGGTACCCCAGTAGGGACCCAAAACCTGAAGGGACTGTGGGCAGCCTGAAAACGCCCCTCAGCTCCTCACCCAGGCTGCCCAGGCACCCCAATAAGGACCCAGAACCTGAAGGGGTTTGTGGGCAGCCTGAAAACAGCCCTCAGCCCGTTACCCAGGCTGGCCATACCTACACTGGGGGGCTTGGCCAGCCTGCAAATAGCCATCAGCCCCTCACCCAGGCTTACCAGGCACACTAGCAGGTGGACATACCCAGAGGGGTCCCAGACTGCGAGAGGGCACAGGCAGGGCTGAGGGACCTCCTGAGTGCACAAATTTTTGTGCACCAGGCCCCTAGTCCTATATAATGAAAGGGTAATATGCAAATTGACCCTTAAAGCAGAATGACTGGGAATGACTGGTCACTATGACACACACTGATCATCAGGGGGCAGATGCTCAATGCAGGAGCTGCCCCCTCGTGGTTAGTGCACTTCCACAGGGAGAGCTCTGCTCAGCCACAAGCCAGGCTGACAGCTGCCAGTACAGCGGTGGTGGTGGGAGCCTCTCCCACTTCCTCAGCAGCACTAAGGATATCTGACTGCAGCTTAGGCCTACTCCCCGCTGGCAAGTGGACATCCCCCAAGGGCTCCTGGGCTGCCAGAGGGATGTCTGACTGTCAGCTTAGGCCCAATTCCCACGGAAGAGGGCACAGGCCGGGCTAAGGGACCTTCCCGCTCGAGTGCACAAATTTTTGTGCACCAGGCTTCTAGTATAAAAATATTTTAAGAAAATTATCTACAGCCCTAGCACTGAAGGGTCCTGCTTTCATTCCGGTCAAGGGCATATACCTCGGTTGCAGGTTCCCAGCCTGCTCAGGTTGCGTGCATGATGCAACCAATCAATGTGTCTCTCTCACATCGATGTTTCTCTCTGTCTCTCCCTCTCTCTTTCACTCTTTCTAAAATTTAATGGAAAAATATCCTAGGACTATATCCCAAGAAACCAGAAATACCAATCAGAAAGGATATATGCACCCCTATGTTCATAAGCAGCACAATTTACCATAGCTAAGATTTGGAAACAACCTGAGTGCCCATCAGCAGATGAGTGGATTACTATGCCGCTATAAAAAAGAAGGAACCATTTGCAACAGCATGGATGGAACTGGAGAGCATTACGCTAAGTGAAATAAGCCAGTTGGAGAAAGATAAATATCACATGATCTCACTCACATGTGGGATATAATGATCAATATAATTGGATGAAAAAACAGATCCAAAGACAAATGGCAGGGGAGGTGAGGGGTTAGAGAGCAACAAAAGGACTTGTATGCATGCATATTAGTACAACCAATGGACACAGACACTGGGGCAATGGGGGCTTGCCTGGGGTGGGAATGGCTGGTGGGGGAGGGGAGGAGTGTCAATTGGGGAAAAAGGAGACATATGTAAAACTTTAGGCAATAAAAAATAAAATTAACAAAATTAAATTAAAATTTTTTAAAAAAGAAAAATATCCTCAGATGAATTTAACCAAAAAGAGAGAGGGAGAGAGGGGAAGGGAAGGAAGGAAGGGAGGGAAGGAGGAAGGGAGGGAAGGAGGAAGGGAGGAAGAAAGGAAGAGAATTACCTACACTATTTTAAGACCAAAGCTATCAATTTAAGAAATACGCAAAGTGCCCTGACCAGGAATTGAACCGGCAACTTTTCAGTGCACAGAACAATGCTTAACCAACTGAGAAACTCAGGCAGGGCAAACAGACCTGATTACCATGTATTTTCTAGGTTTCATTGGCATGTATATTACTAAATTTTCTCTTGTACTTACTCTGCATTCATGATAAATACCCTGTCCTTGCTTTTCAAACATTTAGGAGAATGGTTATTTTACCTTACAGTTTTCCGAACAATCACTATATGCTTAACATTGAGAGATGACAATAAGAAAAAGGGAGGAAAGGACACAAAGAGGATAGATGCACTATTTTTCCCCCCATTCTTTTTTTTTTAATTTATCTTGATTGCTCAGATTATTCCCCCCCCGCCCCATTCTTTAAAACTACTTCAGACTGACTTAATCTTCAGATGCTAGCTTACCTACTAAAGGAAGACAGTCATACAAAGTATTTAACCATGGCTTCGAAGAGGAATCAGTGTTCTGCTTCACTATGAGGCTGCCTATCCCTGCCTGGCCAAAAATAGAACAAGTCATGATCCTGAAATTATTGCTTTATAAAGTGTATTGAATCCATTATTCACTTTCACTCTTAAATATCTGTCTTGGTTTCCACCTGACCATAAATCTGGTTTTTAGAGCAGTCTCATAAATTCTAATCAACAATATTAAGTTTGTATTTATTAAAAACAAGAGGCCCGGTGCACATGGGTAGGGTCCCTAGGCCTGGCCAGCGATCAGGGCCTTCCTTCCTTCCCCAGCTGCTGGCTGCCAGGTGGGGCCTTCCTTAGTTCCGCACCGCCCCCTGGTGGTCAGTGCACGTCATAGGGAGCAATCAAACTCCCAATGGGAAACTGCATATTAGCCTTTTATATATATATCTAATCTAATAAAAGAATAGTATGTTGTGTCACTCTGCCACACCCCAAGCCACACCCACCAACCAATCAGAGCAACTATATGCAAACTAACCCAACCAAAATGGCAGCCGGCAGCCACAGAGCTAGAGCAAACAAGAGGTTTGGTTGTCCTGGCGATGGAGGAAGCTAAGCTTCCCACCTGCCTAAGCCGACTGTGGCCTCTGCTCAAGGCAACAAAGTTTCAATTATAGAAGATAAATAAACCCTAGATACCTGCTTCCAGCCAGCCTCGCTGGAGCATGGGTCATTGGGGGCTGTGGCTAGCCTGCAAACAGTCATCAGCCCCTCACCCAGGATGGCCCCATCCTCATGAGGTAAGGGTCCTTGCTAGGGGGCTTGGCCAGCCTCCAAACAGCCATCAGCCCCTCATCCAGACTGGCCAGGCACCCCAGTGGGACCCCCACCCTGATCCGGGACACCCTTCAGGGCAAACCAGCTGGCCCCCACCCATGCACCAGGCCTCTATACTATATAATAAAAGGATAATATGCAAACTGACCCTAACAGCAGAACCACTGGGAATGACTGGTCACTATAACACACACTGACCACCAGGGGGCAGACGCTCAATGCAGAAGCTGCCCCCTGGTGGTCAGTGTGCTCCCATAAGGGGAGCTCTGCTCAGCCACAAACCAGACTGACTGCTGCCAGTAGAGCGGTGGTGGGAGCCTCTCCCACCTTCTCAGCAGCATTAAGGATGTCTGACTGCAGCTTAGGCCTGCTCCCCGCTGGCAAGTGGACATCCCCCAAGGGCTCCCAGGCTGCCAGAGGGATGTCTGACTGCCAGCTTAGACCTGTTCCCCCAGGAGTGGGCCTAACCCAGCAGGTGGACATCCCCCGAGGTATCCCAGACTGGGAGAGGGCACAGGCCAGACTGAGCCCACCCCCACCCCCAAGTGCACAAATTTTTGTGCACCGGGCCTCTAGTGTATGTGTGTGTATGTATGTGTGTGTATGTATGTGTGTGTGTGTGTGTGTGTGTGTGTGATCATTGTTGCCCAGCCAGAGTGTTGTCCCATGCACTGAAACGTTGCCAGTTTCATTCCTGGCACATATTTGTGTTGTGGGTTTGACCTCCAGCTGGGAAACATACAGATGGCAACTGATTGATGTTTCTCTCACACCAATGTTTCTCTCTCTGTCTTCCCTCCCCACCATCTTCCTCTCTCTAAGCATGTCTTCAGTGAGGTTTAAGAAAATAAACAAAAATCGTCACCTCAGTTTTTATTTCATCCTCACAACTATTTGTAACATTACCTTTAGTAATACTTAGTAAAATTATTTAATCAAGAGTTGAAAGAAAACATTAAAACTAAACTTTTAACAAATGCTAATTTCCAAGAGGATATGCCTAACATTTATTGTCTTTTTAAAGTCCTATTAAAACCTTTATCAGAGTTTCTAATCCACTTAGATCAGTTTGAATTAAGAGGGTAAACCTCGTTCCAGAAATGCTGTACAATATGATAGTATGTATCAGTAACTTTATAAAAGGTCCTTATCCTTTGATCCAATAATTGTACTTTTAAAAGCCTAAGAGAAAAAATTTAACGCAAAGGTTTATGCATTATTTCTATTCTTATAGTATTAGTTACAGCAAAAACTAGAACCACCTCTATGTCCAATAAAGAATGATTAAATTATGGAATCTCACAACAAAGTATTACATGGCCATTAAAGTTGTTTAAGAATAACAAGAGAAAATGTTCTTAATATTTAGTGAAAAAAAGCAAAATATAAAATATTGAGACTACATCTCAACTCTTTGTGTGTCTATCTGAAAAACAGCAAGATATGAAAAGTATATAAAATATATTAAAAGTATATATTTTCACTCTTCATTTTTAAAAGAACTACTCAAAGTTGTAATTTTTCAAAGATGGCTATAAAATAATATCTATCTCCTATCCATCTGCTATTTTATAATTCTAGTAACACTGAACAGCATTTTGGCTACATAGTATGCCACTTTCCCAAATATTCCAACAGCTTACTTACTTGGGATTTTCCCAAATACAACTACATCAGCACTGTACTCAAGTTTTCAAATCCACTAAACGACCATAAATCTTTTAATATATGTATGTGTGCTTTACTGATTTCAGAGAGGAAAGAAGAGGGAGAGGATAGAAATATGCCCAAAATCCAAGCATGTGCCCTGAACCAGAATCGAACCATGACCTCCTGGTACATGGATCAATGCTCAATCACTGGGCCACACTGGCTGGGGCTTCCACAAGAGTATTTTACATGTGGATACGACATCTATATAATAAAAGGGTAAAATGCTAATTAGACTGGAAGACTTTCTGGAACACCTTCCAGACGTCCTTCGGGACAAAACCATGGTGCAGAGGCAGTTAGGGGTGATCAGGCTAGGGGGGAGGGGGGGGCGGGGTGAGGGAGGCAATTGGGGGTGAGCAGGCTGGCAGAGACATGCCCCAAGGGGTCACCCAATTGGAGAAGGTGCAGACTGATCTGAGGATCTCTCTCTCTCTCTCTCTCTCTCTCTCTCTCTCTCTCTCTCACACACACACACACACACACACACACACACACACACACGCATGAATTTTGTGCCCTGGGCCACTAGTCCTATATAATAAAAACATAATATGCAAATCGACCCAACAGCCGAAAAGCAGAACAACGCTATGACACCCACTGGCGCTATGACACCCACTGGCGCAAGGCCAGCCAAGGCAGGTGCAATGTGATTGGTTGGGGGCCTGGCCATCACCCAGGCCATCACCCCATGATTGCCCCACAGAGGGAAGCCTAGGCCACTGACTGGTGGGCTAAGGTGGGTGGGCGGGGCCTCCCTCTGTGAGGGAAGCCTGGGTTCCAGGTGCCAGCAGCCAGAGGGAAGCCCAGGTCTATGGTGCTGGCAGCGTGAGGGAAGGAAGGCCTACTCTTGTACAATTTCCTGGATCAGGACTCTCATATCACATAAAAGAGGAGGCTACTTCTTCACATATAAACCTATTTTCATTTTACAAGTAGCCAGTTTAAGGCTAGAGATTTCAGCATTTGTTACAATGATAAACATTTGTAACTGACTGTATCTGGATTTAACATCTAGGAGCGAACAAGATTCTAAAACTACTAGAAATAAAGATAACACAATGTTTTCTCCTGCCTTACCTATGAACCCTAGGAACAAATACCAAACCAAACGTTAACTTCAGGGATACACTGCTATCAAACTATCAATGGACCAGTGTGCACAGGAGCATCAACTTCTGGTCTACCTTCCCTCTTCTCCCACAGGTGTTTGCTTTAAGTATTGGTAGAGTAGTTCTGAAAGAAATTTGTTTCCCTAAATATAATGCATTGTTGACAAGAATTTTCACTAACCAGAATTCAATGTCTGTGCAGAAATTTAAGACAAAAGCAATAAATAGTCCCACTCATTCCTATTGATAAAAACCTTCCAAAACAAAGAAAAATTGCACCTTTTCCTAAATAAAATGCTATTTTGAGATATTTAAATTAAGTAAATGTAAGTGGTATTTGCCTTGCTTAGAAGCTCACAATGCAATAAAAGCAAAATTCAAGTTCAGTAGAATGCACTTCTCTGGAGAAATAAGTACAATAATACCTCACAGTGCAAGGTTTTTCTATGGAAACTAGTATCATTGTACAGAGTATAAAAACACTCCCAAAGTTGTCTACTTTAATGTGCTATATATCAGATATATCAATGCTGCATTAAAGGTGGTTATGTGGTCATAAGGAGAGAAATCAGTCTCCTTTTTTTGGTAAATACTCAAATTTATGTTTATTTCCTCTACACTTTGATATTATACACTCAATAGTAATCTATGTCCAAACCTAAAAGGATATTTTTTAAACTTCAAAGGCATTCTAGGATAAACATAAAAGGTTGATACTAAACTATGTGCTCCAGCAAAGTGCTGCAGGGTGAGTAGAGAAGAAAATTATTGACAAATTAACTCTTATTAGGTGTTTTCAAATTGAGATATGTACCCTTTAATATAATCAGAGTGCTAATTTTTTAAACTGCTTAAAATACAAGTCCAATATACTTTTAATGCAAAAAGTGCAAAAATCATAACCAAGGCACTCAAGTATTTTCTAATGCATCAACACAAATTCTACTTAAATCATAGCAGGCCAAATCATTCTACCTTTTCTCAAGAAAACAAAAATTATCTCAGGTAACTATAGATGCTTTCACTTAAAAAGTTGTAACAACTTGAAACCTATATGATCCTATTAACCAATGTCACTCCAATAAACATAACTTTTTTTATAAAGTTCTAACAAATTAAGTCATTCAATAGATCTTCTAATCCTTTTAAAAATACTGCAGCTCATTCAAGTCTTAATTGAGACTAGCAAACAGGAAGGCACAGAGTGGCATCTCTACAATGACTTGCACTTTATATAAAATTTGAAAACATAGACATTAAAAAAAATTTAGGAACAAAAGAGATCAAATGCCTCTGAAAAACAAAAAAGCCAAAGAAGAGAAAATGAAGAGACTAGTAACAACTTATAAAAATAGGCAAATCGGCTTCAGCAGTATCAAAACAGATTTCAGAAGATATTGTGAATAGATTCATTTCTTAGGAAATAATGGCAAGCAACTGAACTCATTTCCTGTTCAGGTTCAATTCAAATTTCTACCATTTCCTTTTAAAGGAAATACAGCAACACAGGGCAGAGGGTAATACTGTATTACCACCTAATCTAAAAAAGAAAACTACACAGAATTGGGTTTTGACATTCAAGATGAACTATCAGCTTTTTATTGTGCTTTTACACCTTCGATAATTTTGCTTCATTAAAAAAAAAGAAAACGAAAGACTAATGCCAAAAAGCCCATTTTTGAAGAGTCATGGCCTAGCAGTAAAATCATTTCTAAGAGTTTCAATGTAGTAGACAACACATACTACGTACTTACAACGAAATCAGATCACTTAAGTGGCATTATTACTGTGCGAGAGCATGTCACCGTGTTCTCAGTAATTACACTTATGCAGTGAGAGCTGTGGCATTAAGGTAGACAATATATAGGTAGCAGTGTGGCTGCGACACTTGCAGATAATTAAGCCTCCCCGAGGGTAGGTGGTTTCCGTAAGGCATAGGCCCTAAAAGCCCAAGATCCTTCAACCCCCCTCCGAGGCGCGTGCTTTGTGAAAGGCATAGGGTAGAAGAAAAAGGTTCAAACAGGAAGGAAAGCCTGGGGAAAGGGGCTCGAAGTGGGTACCGAGCGCTAGGGGCCTGCAGAGGTTACCGAGGGACCCACTGCAAAGGCTAGTCGGTGGGGCCGGCCGGAGAAAAGGCCTCGCCTAGGAGTTGCAACACACTCTTTCTCCAGTGCGCAGCGCTCGGCCTGGGGGAGGGGGAGGAGGGAAACAGCTGCCAGGGAGCCGAGAGCCCGACCCGGCCCGCTCACCGTGAGGGTGTCGTCTATGTAGAGGGGAATCTGCCTCCTCTCGAAGGGGAACTCCTCTTCCCCGTCCCGGCACACTGCCACCAGTCGCGCCATCGTCCCCGACGCTGCCGTTGCCACCGTCACCACCTCCTCCCAGCTGCCTCCGCCGCCGCTGCTGCTCCTGCTGCCGGCGCCTCCTCCCAGCTCCTGCCTGCAACAGCCAAACGCCGCGAGCTTCAGCACCCGCCGCCGCGCAGCACATTCGCCACGGGGGTGGGGGCGGGGGGGCAGGGAGCAAAGCCGGAGGGGACTGGAGAGTCGAGCTGCGTTTCCCATCACCCGATTCCACACAGGCTCAGCCAATCAGCGCCGAGCGCCGGCGGGCCCCGCCCCCTCGCGCCGCGGGCCCTCCCCACCCCCCACCGCGGCCGGCCTCCAGGCAGGGTCCAAAGGAGAGGCGGAAGGGACTCTGCGGCCTCGGGGCCTCCCCAGCCCGTCACCGGGGTCCTGGCTCCAGGACCAACCACCCAATGCCCGCTCCCTGCTGCCCGGGAGCCCACAGCTGACCCCGTTCTCCCTCTTTCTTGGCGCGTCCCGCCCAGCCAGTCCCCTGGGCTGCAGTTGTCCAGTGCGACCCCGCCCCTGGGAGGGGTAGACCCCGCCTCGGCTCTGCGGAGTCCGAGGAGGAAGGTTCAGACCCTTTCCTCACCGTTCTCGGAAAAGGCCTCTGGGCTCTGACCTTCACCGCTTCGTGGTCGCCTCCCTGACTCCCACCTTTGCTCCCCGTTACCGGCTGACGAGGCCCGCGTCAGGACCAGCCTGGGCGGGAGTGCGGCGCCGAATGCCGTTTCCCCTCCGGTATCAGCCGCTCGCGCCACGGGGAGTGGGGGAGGGAGGGCGGGGGACTGGAGGAGGGTGGGGCCGGGGGGGGGCGGAGAACGCCGGGCCGGGCTCCTCCTCTTCTCGCGAGACTCTCGCTGCCGGCTCTGCAATTTCAAAACCCTAGTGGCGGGGTTGGGGTGCCCCCCAACGCGGCCGGGTGACCGGCGCCCTCCCGCGAGCCGAGCTACCCGAGTAAACCTGAAACGGGTCCGCCAGGAGCGAGTGAGTGGGCCGCTGCCTCTGGCCCCCGCCGCGCGGGCTGGGAGCCGCTCTCCCGAGGGCCGAGGGTCAGGCCCCGTGAGCACTGGGTGCGTGGGGGGGAGCGGAGGCTTCCGAGATCCGAAAGGCGGGAGTAAGGGAAGGAGGGACCAGCGTCTGCGGGCGGAGCGTCCAGGTACTTGACGTCGCTTCCCCCAGACACCGCGGTTAACCGGGAGCCGCCGCATCACCGCTGCCCGGAGCCCGCGGAGAGCCCGCCAAGCAGCCCGCCGGCTCTGAAGCGCCGAGTTGTGTGTTGTCGTTGTTACACTTAGAGGCAAACAGACGACTACGCGAGAGGGGCTTGTGTCCTGGCCAGAGAAACTTCTTGGGTTGGTTAATATTAACTCAGGGACTCAGACGGGACACCAGTTCGCTCGGGCAAAGTACTGGTACCGGCCGAAGGCCCTGCCTCCTCACCCTCCTGGGAAGCGGAGCTGCCAGCCCTGACAGCTCACCCACACCCAGCGCGCCACCGTGGAGTCCGTCCCCACCCTGAAGGCTCCCCAGGCCTGTTACAAAACGATTGTTGGGAGGGATTTTTCCACTTGCTGCTCTTACACCTAATCCTGATAACGATCTGTATTTCCTGGGAGAATAGAGCTGTGATACTGACCTTTAAAAAATATTTTGGTCATCCCATGCAGATTCACAACAAAACCCCAGAGTGCATCCTTAGCCATGTTGACTTAGGACATTGTGTGGTCACTGTTAGTGCAGGTGACATAATAAACCAGAAGAACCATTGTTCAGTCCCCAAAGTGTGATTTTCCGGTAATTATTTATGTCTTTTGGCCATGTCAGGAGAACAAAACCGCGTGGTTGTTAGCTTAAATCCAGTAGGTAACTAGGATGTGCATGCAGCTTCTGATCGGTTAGACCACGGAGCCAATTGGACTTCTTTAGAGAATCTTATGTTTTATGTAAAAAGAATCCTAAGAAAAAAAAGAATACTGTGGCTTTTAAGATCTAAAGGTGCTCCTATAGAGACTACCAATTCATATAAGAACTGTATACCTTTTAAACTTTCTTTGAATTATGGTAGTAAAGAACATTGAAAGTAACAAGCTCAAGATAATAGGTGCTAATTTTAATAACTTTTGTAACTGAGTACACACTGGTAACTAGCAGAGAACAGAGAACTTAAATATAAGAAAAGGATTTAAAATCCAAATATAAAACATAAGGAAACCACAACAATCTCTTTCCATCTGAGATTACCTGGTTTGGATTTCTTTTGATTGTCGTTTAGGTCTACTAAGCACACTGCTTACTATCTTTGGACAATGTTTCACATATTCTAGATACTTAATACTTATAAGGCTAAAAAGGTGGATAATTTGCTACCTAACTTGCTTTCTTAAAGAGGTAAGGAGATAGCCTAGGTGCTACAAATATCAAAATCACATTGAAGGAAAATGTTTAAAAAGTTATTTCATTGCAAAACAATTTCTAGAAGTTTTAACTATGTATCTTCTTAGTTTTAGAGCAGGCACTCATTTTTATTTTCACTGTTAGTCTGTCTTCAGCTACAACCTGTAGTGCTGCAGCAAATACTTCATGACTAAGTACCTGCCTTTACCGAGCTTATCTCTAATTGACAAAATAAATGATTACTATATAAAAAAGCCTATTACCTATTTTTAAATTTCAGCATTGGCATTGTGAAGGGCAAGGTCGAAGGATTTGAAATGTCAAGAAGGAGAAAGCAATCAACAATTATTGCTGGTACCTAATAAAGAACACTTGGAGTGAAAGAGATGTGATAAATTATCAGCAAAATGCCATTATTTTTCTTCTTAGGTCCCCAATGTGTGAGAGCCAGCTATAAAAATCAGGCATGAGCCCTAACCGGTTTGTCTCAGTGGATAGAGCGTTGGCCTGCGGACTGAAAGGTCCCAGGTTCGATTCCGGTCAAGGGCATATACCTTGGTTGGGGGCACATCCCCAGCAGGAGGTGTGCAGGAGGCAGCTAATCATGTTTCTCTCTCCCTTCCTCTCTGTAAAAAATCAATAAAATATATATTTTTTAAAATCAGGCATGAGATATGACTGTCCTCCAAGCTACCTGGGTTTAAAAGAAGAATACAGATTTATTCCTTATTATTTACCTTCATAAACTAAGGAGCAAAGTATTTTTTGTATGATATATACAACATGTACAACATTGATGTTCAATAAAACTGGTTGTCATCTTCTAAACACAAAGCTACTGAAACATATCTGCTTTATAATTGTGTAAAATTAAAGTCATGGGAATGACTCACCTTCTGAAATCTTAGACCAGATTTTATGCTTTTTTTTCTTTTCCCCTCCCTTCTCTGGCCTCAAATATTGATAGTTGAAAGTTGTCGTAATATAATTGTCATTATATTAATCATGTTGTTTTATATGGTAAAATCAACAGCAGAATGTTACTAAATTACCATGGTCGTCCAAACCTGTAAATTGATTTTTCTTTTTCATGAGCTAACAGAGGTAAATTCTGTTGTCTACCAAAAGTAGATATATTTTCACCACTTACATTTTCTTAAGGGAAAGTATCCACAAGTTAAAATGTAAGCCCCTTGAAGGCAGGGACTTCATCTTATTTTCTGTTCTTTCCGTGGCACTTACCTGTACCTGTTACTTTGGAGCTCAATAAATCTTTGTTGAATGGTCTTTTGCTCTTTTTTCTATAAAGTAGAATCAAGTCAGAATGGTCATTTTTTACTAAATCTTGTTATGAATGCTATTTCATTTGTTTTTTCTTACATGAATATCATAATTGGAGGTGGAAAACACACATGGTACACTTTGCACTTTTGTTATGATTCAGTATCTGTAATTGTGAGACATAAACTAGGAGATATTTATGACCTAGAAAAGGATGAAGAAGCAGTTACAAGCAGCAACAGACCAGTTAGATCACATGCTTGTTAAGTCATCAAATGAATTACTAAATATATATGTATTTATTTATTTTTACTACACACACACACACACACACACACACACACACACCATATTTTCCGGCGTATAAGACGACTTTTTAACCCAGGAAAATCTCAAAAGTCTGGGGTCGTCAATGGAGCCAGACAGAGACTACAAGTGTCTCTGGTCGGCTCCTTTTTGTGCCACATATGGTCTCCGCCCGGACTTCTTAACCCAGGAAAATCCTCAAAAGTTGGGGGTTGTCTTATACACCGGAAAATGTGTGTGTGTGTGTGTGTGTGTGTGTGTTTATTTATAAATTATATTTTTATTTTTAGAGAAAGGAAAGGAATAGAGAAAGAAACATTACAGATCGGTTGCCTCCTGCATGCCCCCTACTGAGGATAGAGCCTACCACTTGGCATATGCCTACCTGGAAATTGAATCAGCAGCCTCTTGGTTACTGGGTGGATTGACGCTCAACCTCTGAGCCACACCAGCCAAGCATTAAAGTATCTTTTTTTAAATGAGAGAGAGAATTTAGAGGGCCTCTCAGCCCAATTCTGAAGGCTTTGAACATATAAATTGTGGGGGATTAGTCCTGTGACCGACATAGCAGGAAAGCCAATCACCTTTCCCAATCATGCTTTGTTTATACTATAATATTAAATTTCAAGTCTTCCTTTTTCTTTGAAAATAAAACATAACTTTTGTTTTTATAACTAACCATTGAGCATACTGATTTGAGGGTGAAAGTCCTTTCAGTAATAGATTACCTCCAAATATGTATTATAGTTAGCAAATGTAAAATGGCACATAAATACTAAATTAGCCATCATCAATGTAAGTAACATACTGCAGTAAACTAATTAGTACAACAGTCATAGCTAACAAATCAGGGAATAAAATTAATTTCTAACTAGAATTGGAAAGTAAATTTTTTTATAAATCTTACATTTCAAAAAGCAGCTTCAAAGGTCTGCTTCGAGTTGTTAAAAGACAAGCTCTGCCCTGGCTGGTTTGGTTCAGTGGATACAGCGTCGGCTTGCGGACTGAAAGGTCCCAGGTTCGATTCTGGTCAAGGGCATGTACCTTGGTTGCGGGCACATCCCCAGTAGGGGGTGTGCAGGAGGCAGCTGATCGATGCTCTCATTCATCGATGTTTCTAGGTCTCTATCCCTCTCTCTTCCTAGCTGTAAAAAAATCAATAAAAAATATCTTTAAAAAAATAAAGAATAAATAAAAGACAAGCTCTTACCCTGGCTGGTGTGGTACAGTGGTTAGAGCATCCTCCCATGCACTGAAGGGTCACAGGTTTGATTCCTGGTCAGGGTACATTACCCAGGTTGCATGTTCCATCCCCAGGCTGTGCTAATTACATCAAGTGTGTGTATTTTTAGGAGCATTTAACTGTTTTCTGACTTTATAGTGTACTAGAGGCTTGGTGCACGAAATTTGTGCATGGGTAGGGTCCCTAGGCCTGCCAGGAAATCAGGGCTGATCTGGGCTTCTGGCTGTCAGCTGGGGCCTACCTTCCCCAGCTGCTGCCTTCCTTTGTTCCACACCGCCCCCTGGTGGTCAGCACACAACATAGTGAGCAATCAAACTCCCAGTAGAACTCCAGAGGTAACAATTTGCATATCAGCCTTTTATAGATATATAGATTAGTACAGTATTTGATTTTAAACACTTGCTTTCTCATACTAGCATTTAGGCTTTTATAAAAGACTAGTGTCCCAGTGCACAGATTCATGCACATTGAAAGGCTAAGTATCCATCTGTCCAACTGGCAGCTATGATGTGCACTGACCACCAGGGGGGCAGATGCTCAATGCAGGAGCTGCCATGATGTGCACTGGCCATCTTATCTAATAAGAGTAATGTGCAAATTAGCCATCACTCCGTCACAAAAATGGCTGCACCCACAGTCACAAGATGGTGGCATTCAGTCTGCCTCAGCCCTGCCACTCAAGTGGCCAGGCCTGTTAGCCAGGCAGATGGCAGGGGAGGTGGGAGGGGGCGAGGGGTGGAGCAGGCGATCAGAGGGGGCTGGGGGTCCCCTGCCCAGGCCAGAGACCTCCACCAGAGTCCTCAGGCCTAGGTAGGGATAGAGCCGATAATCAGAAGGAGAAGGGGCGGAGCCAGCAATCGGAGGGGGCAGGGCGGAATTGGTGATCACAGAGGCCTGGGGGTCCCCTGCCCAGGCCTGCAGCCTCAGCCAGAAGCTGCAAGCCTGGGCAGGGGTGGAGCCAGCGATCACAGGGGTCTGGGTGTCCCCTGCCCAGGTCTGCAGGCTCCGCCAGAGCCAGTAATCACAGGGCCGGTAATTGCTGGCTCCACCCCTGCCCAGGTCCCTGTGATTGCCAGCTCCACCCCTGCCCAGGATTTCAGCCCCTTGCCGAGGATGCAGGCCTGGACAGGGACCCCCCAGACCCCTTCAATCCTTGGCCTGAGGCTACAGGCCTGGGCAGGGGTGGAGCTGGGGTTAGAGGGGCAAGGGCAGAGCCAGTGATCAGAGTGAACTACAGAGGAAACATCTTTTCTTTCTTTCTTTTTAAAATATATTTTATTGATTTTTTACAGAGAAGAAGGGAGAGAGAGAGTTAGAAACATCGATGAGAGAGAAACATCGATCAGCTGCCTCCTGCACACCCCCTACTGGGGATGTGCCCACAACCAAGGTACATGCCCTTGACCGGAATCAAACCTGGGACCCTTCAGTCTGCAGGCCGACGCTCTATCCACTGAGCAAAACCAGCCAAGGCAGAAACACCTTTTCTTACCACTCACTGGCTAAGCTACCTGTATGCCACTGGTAATATTCTTAGTAACTTGGGTAATAAGAATCCAAAAAGGTGATCTAGGGTTTTTCCACCACACTCCTGGAGAAAAAAAATGAAGGTCCGCTGCTGGAGGGCTAAGAAATGTCATATCCTGCCCTAGCTGGTTTGGCTCAGTGCATAATGCCTCAGTCTGCTGACTGCAGGGTCTGGGCTCTATTCTGATCAAGGGCATGTACCTAGGTTACAGGCTCTTCCCTGGCTGGGGCCCAGTCAGGGCTCATGCAGGAGGCAACCAATCAAAGTGTTCCTCTCACTTTGATGTTTCTCTCTCTTTCCCTTCTCTTCCACATTCTCTAAAAATCAATGGAAACATATTCTCAGGTGAGCATAAAAAAAAAAGATATGTCATATGCTATGAAAGATGTATTTTGAAAATGTCTAAAGAAAGTTGTCATTTTTTTCATGGGACTGGAGTCTGTGTTGATAAAACACCTTGGTGGCTGTGGTGACTGGCAGTGGCTGCAGCAGCAGGGAGATGGGGCTGGTGCCTTCCCCCTATCAACCCGGTTGCCTCCCACAAAGGGAGGCCAGACTGCAGCTTAGGCCTGCTCCCCAAGGGGAGCAGGGAGTAAGCCTAAGCAGTCAGTAGGACATCCTGAGGGCTCCCAGGATGTAAGAGGGGGCAGGCTGGACTGAGGAACGCCCCCCCCAGTACTCGAATTTTTTGCACCAGGCTCCTAGTCCTATATAAGCCTAATATACTAAGTGTCTGAATTGGAAAAAATATTTTAGTATCGCTATTCATGTATTGCTAATGAAAATAGGATTCTACAAGTCTCCTATCTACCAACTCTAGAACTTATATTCTCTGTGAGGATCAAATGAGATGAGGAAAATGCTTTACAAACGTTTGGTTAAACTGTAAAATGTTTGCACCTGGCTATAAAGCAAGTTGGGTTCCTGAGCTGAAGATGCTAGTTGCTAGGGAGAGGAAGCTGGGTGTTGCTATGTGATGTCATTACCCAGTGCCTACAGCCACTGTTTCTGGGCTGGGCTGTGGGCCGCATTTTGTGTCATGGGGTCTTGGCAGTGTTGGCTGTAATTTGGTGGGGCATCGCTCCTAGGGTGGTGGCAGGGCCTGTGTCCCACTTGGGGGAAGCTTAATATTGGTTCGTCAGCGCTAGGTCCGTGGTGCTATTTATTTTTAAACTATAGGTCTGGTGCATGAATTTGTGCACATTGAAAGGAAATTAATTAGAAGAAATATTTTAGAGGCTGGGGAGGGACCATGGGAGGTTGGCTCCAGTGCATGCACGTCTGGCCCGTCTCACCCAGTCCCGATAGGCCGAACCCCAGCAGCAAGCTAACCTACCGGTCAGAGCATCAGTCAAAGTGTCTGCCCCATGGTGGTCACTGCATGTCATAGTGACTGTTCAAACGGCCAGACACTTAGCATATTAGGCTTTTATTTTATAGGGTTATATAGAACTAGGGGCCCGGTGTACGAAATTCATGCACGGGGGGAGGGTGGGGGTCCCTCAGCCCAGCCTGCCCCCTCTCACAGTCTGGAACCCCTCAGTGGATGTCCTATGATGGCCCCAGTCTGCCAGGCGCCTTTGTGTGTGTGCATGTGTGTGTGTGGCCACTGGGGACCTGCCCCCAGCCGCATCTGAGGCTCAGAGCAGTCCTCCTGTGTGTGTCTACCTGCTCGGGGCCCGCCCCCAGGCACATCGTGGACGC
>PVJC01022623.1:0-27145 GCA_004026665.1 Murina feae
TGACCACGAGGCAGGGTTTTCCCTGCTTTCTGGTGGCTGGAGGAAGATGGGCAGTAGGCAAGCTTGGGAGGCAGGCCGCACCCAGCCCTGGCCATGCTCAAAAAAGAGAACAACATGCAGGGGAGGGCAAGAGTCTGAGAGATCAACATAGAGGGGGTGCCTGCTCCAAGCCTCCACAGTGTGCCTGGGGGCAGGCCCCAGGCAGGTAGACACACACAGGAGGACTGCTCCGAGCCTCAGATGCGGCTGGGGGCAGGTCCCCAGTGGTGACACACACACACACACACACACACAAAAAAGGCGCCTGGCAGACTGGGGCCATCATAGGACATCCACTGAGGGGTCCCAGACTGTGAGAGGGCACAGGCCGGGCTGAGGGACTCCCTCCACCTGAGTGCACAAATTTTTGTGCACCAGGCCCCTAGTTGTATATAATGCTGCAATGAACATATTAATAAATGGTATATATGCATTTATTAAAATTTTGTTATTCATATTTGTTTCTCTTCTTTAAAGAAGAACTTTTAATATTCCTTATAAGAGTGGTTTGAGATGATGAAGTCCTTTAACTTTTCTTTTTGGTCTAAGAAGCTCTTTATCTCTCCTTTCATTCTAAATGGTAGCCTTGCCCTAACCGGTTTGGCTCAGTGGATAGAGTGTCGGCCTATGGACTGAAAGGTCCCAGGTTCGATTCTAGTCAAGGGCATGTACCTTGGTGCAGGCACATCCCCAGTGGGAGGTATGCAGGAGGCAGTTAATTGATGTTTCTCTCTCATTGATGTTTCTAACTCTATCTCTCTCCCTTCCTCTCTGTAAAAAATCAATAAAATATATTAAATGGTAGCCTTTATGGGGAGAATAGTCTTGGTTATAGCTCCTTGCTTACCATCACTTTAAATATTTTGTGCTTATTCCTTCTGGCTTGCAAAGTTTCTCTTGATAAATCAGCTGACAATCTTATGGGTGCTCCTTTGGAAGTAACTACTGCTTTTCTCTTACTGCTTTTAAGATTCTCCCTTTGCCTTTGATCTTTGGCATTTTAATTATGATGTGACTTGGTGTGTGACTCTTTGAGTTCATGCTCTTTGGGAATCTCTGTGCTTCCTAGACTTGAATGTCTCTTTCCTTCACCAGGTTAGGAAAGTTTTCTGTCATTATTTTTTCAAATAGGTTTTCTTTTTTAATTTAAATTCTTCATTGTTTAAAGTATTACAAGAGTCTCCTTTTTCATCCATTGACCTCTCCCTGGCTACTCTCAGCCCCCAGTACATGCTCTTATCCCCTACCCTGTCCGTGTCCATTGATTATGCTCATATGCATGCATATAAATCCTTTGGTTGATCTCTTACCCCCTCACTCCCTGCTCACCCTCCTAGATTGGACAGTCTGTTCAATGCTTCTATGACTCTGGTTCTATTTTTGTTCATCAGTTTATGCTGTTCATTATATTCCACAAATGAGTTAGGTCATGTGATATTTATCTTTCTCTGGCTTGTTTTGATTAGCATAGTGTTCCCCAGTTTCATCTATGCTGTTGCAAATGGTAATAATCCCTTCTTTTTTATAGAGCACTAGGGGTCCGGTGCACAAAAATTTGTGCACGCAGACGGTGGGGGTCCCTCAGCCCAGCCTGTGCCCTCTTGCAGTCTGGGACACCTCGGGGGGGATGTCCACCTGCTGGCATGCCTGGCCAGCCTGGGTGAGGGGCTGAGAGCCATTTTCAGACTGCCCACAGCCCCTTCAGGGTTCGTGCACTGGGGGGTGGGAAGGCTGGTGAGTGCAGGCCTGGACGTTTCCCACCAGAGGGCCCACGATTGCACACGCCTGGTGGGCCCACACCGCTGAGGAGACATACCTGGCGCAGAGTTGGGTGGCAAGCCAGGGGCGGACGCTGGTGCAGAATCCCTCGGTGGGGCCCTGCTGCTGAGCAAACACACCCGGGGTGTAGCTGGGCAGTGAACTGGCTTCGGATTCTCCGCACTGTGCAGCAGACGCTCCTGCACGCCCTGTGGAGGCCCCTGGGGTGCGGATGAAGGTAGCGGACCCTGGACGGGTGTTCCTGGACACTTTGCGGAGGCCCCCAGGGCAGAGCCAGGCAGTGGACCCAGGACAGGCGTTCCTGGATGTCCCGCAGAGACCCCCGGGGGGCAAAGCCAGGCAGCAGACCCAGGACGGCTGCTCCTGCACACCCTGCAGAGGCCCTGTGCTCCTGCATGCCCCGCAGAGGCCCCCAGGGGGTGGAGCCAGGCAGTAGACCCAGAACAGGTGCTCCTGGATACCCCTCGGAGGCTCCCGGGGGCGAAGCTAGGCAGCAGACCCAGGACAGCTGCTCTTGGATGCCTGAGGAGGCCCCAGGCCAGACCCCCCCTCCACTTAGTTGACACACCTGGCACAGCTATGCCAGCCGGCCGTGGAGGCTCCCAGTGCAGAGCCGCCCTGCCAGCCTCCATCTTGGCTGGGTTAATTTGCATACAGCCGCTCTGATTGGCTGGTGGGCATGGCCGTGAGCAGAGGCTCAGCCAGCCTAGGCAGGCAGTTGCAACAGAAGCCTTTGGTTTGCTCTAGCTCCATGGCTGTTGGCTGGGTTAATTTGCATACAGCCGCTCTGATTGACTGATGGTAATAGTCAATTTGCATGTTTCTCTTTTATTATATTAGATAGTATTCCATTGTTTAGATGTACCACAGTTTTCTAATCCACTCAACTGCTGATGGACACTTAGGCTCTTTCCAAATCTTAGATATTATGAATTGTGTTGCTATGAACATAGGAATTCTTATATCCTTTCTGATCACATAGGGTTTCAATTCCTTGCTCTCCCTTCTTCCTTCTTCTTCTGACATCTCCATTATGCAAATGTTGGTACATTTGAAGTTGTCCCATAGGGTCCTTAAAATAATCTGATTTTTAAAATTATTATTATTATTTCTTTTTTGCTATTCTCATTGTTTTCTGTTTCCTTATCTTCCAAATTGCTGGTGTTATCCTCTGCTTCATCTACTGCACTGCTATTCCTGTTGTAGTTGAGCCTTGATTGCTGTCAATGGGAGGATTTATCCCCAGGTTAACTGTCTATGAGAATGGGCAGTGGCTACAGCAGAGGATCTGCTTAGACTGACCACACTAAACAGGACTTGCTTCAACAGAGCCCTGGTGCTTGCTGAGTATCACTCTTAAGTGTGTTGATCCTGTAGGTGGTTATGTGACAGGATAGCAAGAAGCTAGGAAAAAATCCATGATAAAAGGAATACCGAAACTAAGATAAGAAAATTAAATAAGACCAAGCAGTTGGAATAGCTTGCAGCTGAAAGGTAAATAACAAGGTATTATCTTCCCTAAACCAAGGATGCTTTAGAGCAAATGGTCAATGTCTCTCTAAAGAGCAAACATGAGATAAAAAGTGGAAGAAAGCATAATTTTATCCCATCTCACTCCCAAATCAGAAAAGCCAGCAGTCTCAGGGCTTGGGAAGATGAGTATCAGGTGTTTCTCACAAATTCTGGGAAAACCACAGCAAACAAAAAGGGGGGGGGCATGTAAATTAATATGTACCAAAATATCTGGCAGAGGAATGTAAAAATATATAAACAGAAAAGTATATAAGGTAGAAACCCCTCATCCCACTAGCTCCTAGATTCGCTGAGAGAGCCCTTTTTGCACATTAAGCCAGATGATAGATTTGCTTGCCTTTCTCCTTTAATAAATTTGAATGCTTTACTGTCTTAATAAATTACTTTCTTAATAAATTGGTTTTATTACAACACTGTCACTTGTTTAAATTCATTCCTACAAGCCTGATAACCTTCTCCCTCTAACTCTAGGGGATTGACCAATAACTTCTCCCTGGTCTCTGTGGGAAATGCCTATAACAGTTGGGGGGCTTGGTTGGGTTCTGAAGCTGTCCACTAGGTATAGTGGCTCTGAGGTATCCTAGGAGGGGCAGGCCTTGCTTGGGGACATGAAGCATGAGCTACAAAGCAATCTTCAGATGGCTGCTACTTGTGCTGGGCTTAGAGATGCCTGGGAGGCCAGTCTGCAAACCAAGGTTGGCTTCTACTAATGCCAGGACTAGGGTCACTTAGCAAGAAGTACAGGAGTTAATTGTTTGCAGTTTGTGACCTTTTGGAAGATTTAGGAAAGTCTGCAGCATGAGCCAAGATAGGCTGTTTGTATGGAAAAGCCACTAGAAATGACTTTGTTAGGCTTACAAGTTGGATGGAATGGGGGGTCTCAGGAAATCATCATGGTGAGGCCAACAGTTTTAGCTGTGTTGATAGAGACAGATATAGTACCTGCCTGCTGGCTCTGTGGTGGGACAGCTCAACAAAGGAATAATGGCCTCTGTCAACACTTCTGTCTGGAAGAAAACTGGCATTTAGCACTTGTCCTAAAGACTAACAATTCAATTCCTTATCATATGTCACTGGTCCAGGCCTTTGAGCTGCTGCCACAGTGCTAGAGCTCAGAACAAGTGAGTTCAAGGTAGTCCTTATGGGTCTGTGGTAGGCAGTTAGAAAGACATGAGCAGATCAAAGACAATGAACCACATACAGAAGGTCACTGGGGTGGAAAGCCCTGGGTTCCTAGCAAAGGACAATTGTAGGGTGAGACCTCAACTCCAGGGTGACCTTTCCTACCCTAGCATATTGCTGATTATGCGGTTTGGACCCTGTGACCTTTCCTCCCTAGAGATAACATCTAAGCCTCATATATATTTCAGCTCCAGACCCAGGAAAGCAGTGTTACCATGCTTAGTATGTCTTCTCCCTCTTTTTGAAAAAATGTAATTTTATTAAGGGTATTAGAGATTTTCCCATTTTTCCTCTGCCTTCTTCTTTATATCCTTACTAGTAGCCCGGTGCATGGATTCATGCACATTGAAAGAAAATTAATTAGAAGAAATGTTTTAATATTGCTATTTGCCCTTTCTCTATAAAAGAAGTGTCAGAGATGAAAGAAAATTAGTAAAATGTATATGAAAATAATATATAATTAATAAATACACAATAACAATATGATATAACAACAACAAAGACATGATATAAAAACAATCAGGTTACTTCCTCTCTGGTTCCCAGGTGCATCACCTGAGAACCACTGCTGTCAAGTCACCGCAGCTCAGAAGCTCCTACATTGAGTGTCTGCCCTGTTGTGGTCAGTGCACGTAATATGTACTGGCAGTTCAGGGAGTCAGACAGTCACTTAGCCTTTCATATATATAGATTTATAGTACTTCTGTTCAGCTGGATTTCAGGCAGTTTTGAATGATAGTTCTCTGTAATTTAGTTGTAATTTTGATTTGTTGTAGAAGTATCCTAATACTATGATTCCTAGGCAAACATCTTGACTGGAACCCTAGGTTTTCTTTTCCTTTGTTTTTAAATATGTTTTTATTAATTTTTAGAAAGGGAGAGGACTAGAAAGAGAGAAACATCAATGATGAGAGAGTGTAAGGGCGGAAGGGCGGTGCGAGAGTGCAGACCTACCAATAGGGATGCAGAGGAAATGCCCGGCCCAGGACCTTCCCTCGACCAATCACCAGGGGCCACACGTGTTGCCCCACCCACTACTTCCGGCTCTATAAATCCTTTGTTTTACTTGAAACCCGCACTTCCTGCCCTGCTGCGTGGCTGTGCCAATGGCCGGCGGGTAAGCGTGGGAAGTCCAAGTTAACTTGAATAATAAAGGCCCTCATGTTTTTACAGCAGTTTTGGGGCTCGCTCATAGTCTTTGGGGATCACGACATCTGGGTACAACAAGAGAAGCTGCCTCCTGCATGCCCCACCCTGGGGATTGATCTTGCGACTTGGGCATGTGCTCTGAGAGGGGATCTAACTGTGACCTCCTGCTTCATAGGTCAATGCTCAACCATGTATCTATACCAGCTGGGCAGGTTCTCATTTCTTTATGTCTTCACCAACACTTGTTACCTTTGTCTTTTTGATAATAGCCATTCTAACACATGTGAGCTGGTATCTCATTGTAGCTTTAAATCACATTCCTCTCATGATTAGTAATACTAAACACCTTATCAGATGTATGGTTTGCAAATTTTTTTTCCCATTCCATAGATTGTCTCTTCAATATGTTGATTGCTTCTTTTGCTATGAAAACTCATTGGTTTTAGAAACATACCTAGCTCAGATGATTAAGAAGATTAAGAAAAAAAGGGAGAAAGAAAGAAAAAAGGAAAGGAGGAAGAAAGGAAGGAAGGAAGGAAGGAAGGAAGGAAGGAAGGAAGGAAGGAAGGAAGGAAGGGAGGAAACAACCTACTGGAATCTGCCTTAAAGGTAATAATTCAGATCTTTATAAACATGTAATGTTTCCATTCATTTATTTTCTCATAAAAAACTTGTAATTCAGTCCTTATAAGAAAAAAATTAGCTTATTTACTAATAGGGTATATATGAAAAAGGACTGCTATAGTAAAGCACTTTTAAAGGTGAGGAATCAGCAGTCAATGTAAGAAGGATAATATATGGATCAAGTGTCTAGAATAAGTCAATTACTGTAGTTGGGCATTTACATTGGAATAAATTTTCTGGCAGCTAAGTTAATGAAGTAAAATACTTGGTGGACCATAGCCTTCACTCACAAAACTCAATAATATGATCATCATAGGGCTCATTTCTTCCTGAGCCCTAAACTAGAAGAATTTTGTCTTGAACTGTGCCAAAAATGGAATGGGCTTTGCGTCACACAGTCCTGAATGAGGCCTTCTTTCAAATATACTTGGACTGATTATTTAACCCTCCTAACATTAAAAATAATTTATATATCTAACATTTAATTATTTTAATTAATTTAAAATAATATATGAAATACATTTGAAAAGAAAAAAACAATAAGAAATAAATCCATGTATACCACATTTAGAAAAAAAAAATATTACCATTAATTTGGAGAGCCCTAGAAGTCTCTCCTGGGACCCATTCCTTTCCCTTCACCCACTTTCAGAAATAATCAAGCTCTTGAATTTGTAGAGTAGCTTTTTTTATGGTACTTTAGAGTTTTCACTTATGTATTTCTAAATAAAATATTAATTGTTCACATTTTTGAAATTCATATATATGTAATCAAACTGAATGCATTTTTCTGCAAATTGCCTCTTTAAACCCAAATTCACATTTAAGATTCATGCCTTTGAATACATTTAGCTATAGTTCACTGATTTCCATTACTGTATAGTATTCTGTTGTACAACTATAAGGAAATTTATTTCACCATTGTACTGCAATAACTACTTGGGTTTCTAGCCCCCCCTCCATGTTGTTTTGTTTTGCATTTACTAATAAAAATGCTTCCATGAACATTCTTACCTACGTTCCTTAAATATGTGAGTTCGTTTCTAGGGTAAATCCTTGGGAAGGCTACTGCTGTATCAAAAGTATATGGTGCCCTAATATCCCCAACCTGGCCCAATAAACATTAGGGACTCATATTGGATTAATCATAATCCTTAATTAATAAAATACTCATAAAGATGTTCATGCAGCATGTGCATTTTTAAATATTTTAGCAATGTCAAATTGTTTTCCAGAACAACAATGCTAATTTACATTTTGAGTAGGAGACCATTGTTCCACATTTCAGCCAAAAGTTTGATATTTTAATTTCTCCAAATCTGGTGGATAAGACATGTGATGTCATTGTCATGGTAATGTGTATTCACCTCACTTCTGATGAAGTTGAGCCTATTTTCATATGCTTATTTCCTAGTCAGACTTAACTTCATCTTTAAAGCTCAGTGAAATACTTCATACATGTTTGTTAAAATGATGAAAATAGACAATATACCAAACTACCCAGAACAAATCCTGGTAAAGAATTGGTATTTAATACATGTCAATAACCACTGTTGGCCCCTATGCTCCACACAATTAATAATTACCTGATAAAATTAGCAATAATATCCTCCTTTAAGTTTTTTTTTTTTAATTTACTAAGATATTGTTCAAATTAATGCTTCTTTAGCACATGTGGACAAACACTTACAGGCACACAAGCACATTCACCTAATTCACTGAAGGCATTTCTGTAAGAAGCTGAAGTTACATTGTCTTATATTCACGTTTTATTTTCTAAGTTAACAAAAAGAAAGAGGTGAACATTGAATAAATAAAAAACTTGGCAAATGGGTAAGTTATTTTTAAAAGCAGTGTATCAGAAGCTGTGGTAGTTTGTCTGTTTTATTAACAATCCTCTTAGGGCAGGCCCTGACCCCAAATCACTATAGAGACATACTCTAAACAAGTGTATGTGGTGAATGTTCAATTTTATGTAAATTGCAGAAGTTATAAACATTTATATGTTAGTAAATGCATATATTTTAGTAAAAACAGATCAGCAATGTTTTACAACTTTCTACATTCTGTTGGTAGAGCTATTTCATTTTATAATGACTAATAGACATAAGATAAGTTTCCAGGAAATCAGCAGGGGCTCTTTTATCAGTTCTCAAAATTCTGGAGGGATTCCAAGTGAAACTTAGCCAATTTTAGGGATATGGAACAAAATTTAAAAGAAAAGATGATAATCTTCTTTGAGGATTATTCCTAAGATTAGAAGTTATGTATATACATTGGGTGGCCAGATTATTATGACCACCTGACGTTTGTAGACAAATTAGCCATACACTGCATCATATGGGATATGGAAGCTGAAGGCCTGTTGGAACACCTTTGTTGTCTGAGTTACAAAGATAAAACATCTCCAATTCACACAGGAACACAAGGACTAAACAGTTGAGCATTGGAAAAAAGTCATGTGGTATGATGAATCACGTTTCCAGTTGCATCATGCAGATAGTAGAGTGACTATTTGGCATAAACAGCATAAAAGCATGCACCCCACATGCATGAGTACAAATGGAAAATATATTTTTCTTAATCAAGTGTATGGAACTAATGCATGAGTACAACCCTTCAAGCTGGTGGGGGCAGTGTTATGGTTTGGGGCATGTTTTTATGGCATGATTCATGTGGAACAACGTCTGAGTAGCACAACATACCTAAGTATCATTGCTGATAAAGTTCATTCTATCATGTTGATGGTGTAATCCAGTGGAGATGGCTTCTTTCAACATGACAATGCACCATGCCACAGTTCTTCTATTGTGCAGGAGTCTTTTCAAGAACATGAGGGAGACTTTACCTTGCTTAGGTGGCCCCCACAATCACCAGATCTCAATCCAATTGAGCATTTGTGGGATGAAGTTGGCAGCTGGTTCCACAACCATCAAATCTCACAGAACTGGACAGTGCTATTCATCAGGCATGGTGTCAGATTCCTCACATCACCTTTCAACATCTCATGGAGTCAATGCCAAGAAGAATCACTGGAGTATTGAAGGCAAAAGGTGGCCTAACAAAGTACTGATGGGGTGGTCATAATAATCTGGCCACTCATAATAATATATATCCCACATTCAAAGGCTGTTAAATTACATTTTTTACCCATATCTTCAGAAAAAAACTGACTTCTATGGTTGTGGTAAACAACCTGCTTCCCTGTTTTCTAATGGTCTGGCCCTCTAGCAACTTCAGCATGAAATTATAGCTAATTTATCTACAAATTTCAGGTGGTCCTATTAATCTGGCCACTCAGTGTAAATTGGCTGAAGGATAGTAGATATTCAATAAAAATTAGTAATAATTTATCCAATATTTTTTTAATTTAGCAGATATTTATTGAGGTCTTGATACATGCTGGCCACCGGGATATGTGAACTGTAGGAGAGAAACTTTAAAACAGAAGCCACATATGGTACTGCTACATACTATCAGCTTTTTCTTAAATCTGACATATGCTGATTGGGTATCAGTATAATGCTCCAGTTACCATAAAATATACATTAATGAAATATAATTTTCTTTTTAATTTATTTTTGTTAACTATATGTTTGAGGCTAGTAAGTCACTGTTGTAGGGCTGTCCTGTGCATTGTAGCATGTTTGGTGACATCCCTGGTTCTGTTCATTACATGCCAATGGCATACACACCTCTTGTTGTGATAATCATATGTCACAAAACATTGCCAAATTTCCTTGAGGGGCAAAAGTCACCCCCAGTTAAGAATCATTGTGTTAGAAGAAATAGTAGAGTTTAAAGAACAGTAGACTGTGGGTGCGAGGAAGACCTAAGATTAAAACCTGGCAGTGTCTACTATTTCTGCATTTATTTAATCAAGGATAGAATTTAGAGACAAAGCATGTAATAGAGCCATTCTAATGGAATTTCTCAGAAATTGTAGACATTTAATTATGTCCAAGAAGTAAGAGAAGATAATTTTATGTTAATCATTACATTACAACTTCCTAAGCCCATATCTGGTCTATAGATAGAAATATTTATCTGACATACATAGTGATAAACTTGTCAATTAAATGACATTAGTGAATCTTTGTTTACAAATTTGTTGGTTCATCATTGTCCTTCCCTCTCTTCCCCTTTTATTTTCTTCTCTTCCACTCTTTCTTATTTCCTTCCCTTCCCTTCCATTCTTTTTCTTTTCCTCTATTTTTTTTTTTTAATTTTACTACCAGTATATTGAGAAGCCGTAATGACAGACGGGCTATGTAAGTAGCCATAGTTTGTTACATTTTAGAGACTTCTACCCTAAACAAAATCCTTCTTACACTTGGATACTAATGAATGAAATGCATCCAACAGAACACACAGAGCTTTTTACCTAAATATTAGGAAGTTCATTTTAAATGAAAATATTGCTGAGAAAGGAAACATTCAGTCTAATGATCTGAATATTGTACTCAATTTTGTCTGTTTCACAGGATTTCTGTTCCAATAAATTAATTTGAACTAAAATCTCTATAAAAATAGAATATATGTATTTATCTTAATCAAGTGTGTGGAACCAATATAAATTATTTTTCAATAATCAACTTAACCCAGGAAATCATAGTATCTTCCTCTGGCCTCTGACTGAGGAAAAAAACCAAAACTCCCTTCAAAATATTTTTTTGCAGGTGGCCATTTAGTTTCTGTTATCAACAATTTTTATGTTAGGTTGAGGAACAGTCTAAGGTCTTGAATGGAGCAGCAGAGATATCTCAACACTCATTCTAACCTCCTCATTTTTGTTCTTAGCTTGTTATAATATACGTATTTAGAAGAATCAAGAATTTCAAATGAAGTTTGTAAATGAGATGAGCTCAACTTAAACAAGAATACTAGGAGATAACTTGAATCTGGAAATCAGATAAACTTGATGGAAACTCAGTATTGCTACTTATAATGATGCTATTGTGAACAGACAGTGAAATTCTCTGAATTCCACTTTCCTCATCTACAAAATGGGCATAAGAATATGATATATGTTACTGATAGGGGATGAAACTAATGTAAGTGCAAATTCAAGGTGAGCAGGAACTTGGGAGGAGAAATTTCATTACGAGAAAACAAAACAAAACAAATGAATCAAGAGCAATTAAAGTATTATGACCTTGGTGGCTTATTTGATCATTTGATGTGCTGAGTTATTTTGTTTTAGAAAAATTTTCTTCAGGATGGAAAGAACAAATTCAAAATGAACTAAGTTCCTATATTTCTGTTTTCAAGAAAAACAGAAAAGAGGAAAGATTAAAGGCCGATACCAAGTCTCATGGCTTAGCAAACAGTCTGGGGAAGAAAGATCTTCTCTTTATGGGAAAGGAAACAAAAAAATGATTCCTGAAAATAGTTTTACCTATCTTGAGGTAATTACAACCCAAGATAATTAGAAGCATTAAGGGGTACATGCAGCCATACATAACCTCCAGAGCATGATTCACCTCTAGCTCAACCCATCTTTCTCCTAAAATGCCAAGTTAATTATAAGCTTGCCCATCCAAGGAAGATGGTTAAAAACTGAACACAGGTAGAGGCATCGGAAGTTAATGCTATTATTTTCTTTCATAAAATAGACTATTTATGGAAGAGGGTCTCTGTCTTTCAAACCCCTGATCAAAGTGAACAAGTTGATGATTTTCAGTTACTAAATCAAACTTATGAATCATTTAAGAGATAGTTTGCCCTATGGGATTAGAAATTTCTAGTCTCAGCTCTGCCATGAAGAAAAAGTAGCTAGGAAAACCACTCATGTCTCCGTAGTGGGCTGAATACTGTTCCCAAAATTTATGTATAACCAGAACCATACAATGTGTTCTTATCTAGAAACTAGAGGCCTAGTGCACAGATTCATATACATTGAAAGAAAATTAATTAGAAGAAATATTTTAATATTGCTATTCATAATTTCTCTATAATAGAAATGTCAACCAAATTCACGATCAACAATAACAGATGGAAATACATGTGCAAATACATGTGCATGATTGGCGCCAGTGAGATTATATATATACTAGAGGCCTGGTGCACAAAATTTGTGCACTTGGGGGTGGTGTCCCTCAGCCCAGCCTGTCCCCTCTCACAGTCTGGGACCCCTCAGGAGATGTCCATCTGCTGGCATACCTGGCCAGCCTGGTGAGGGGCTGATGGCTGTTTGCAGGTTGGCCAAGCCTCCCCAGTGGGAACCCTCATGCCATGGGGGCATGGCCAGCATGGGTGAGGGGCTGAGGGATGTTTTCAGGCTGCCCACAGCTCCCATTGACCCAACATCCCAGCAAGGCTGGCTGGAATCAGGTTTCTGGGGTTTATTTATCTTCTATAATTGAAACTTTGTTGCCTTGAGTTTAGGCCACAGTCTGCCTAGGCAGGCAACAGAAGCCTCCTGTTTACTCTAGCTCCGTGGTTGCCGGCCTCCATCTTGGCTGGATTAATTTGCATACAGCTGCTCTGATTGGCTGGGAGGCATGGCTTGGCTGGTGGACGTGGCTTAGTTGTCTTGGAGTGGTGGTCAATTTGCATATTACTCTTTTATTAGATTATATATAGATATCTATATCTATATCTATATCTATATCTATATCTATATCTATATCTATATATATATCTATATAACCTTTATATAATAAAGAAGTTATATGCAAATTGACCATCACTCCAATACACAAGATGGCCACCCCCATGTGGACACAAGATGGCTGGCAGGGGAGGGCAGTTGTGGAGTTGTGGGCGATCAGGCTGGCAGGAGCGGGCAGTTGAGGGCAACCAGGCCTGCAGGGGAGAGCAGTTGGGGGGGGGGGGACCATGCCTGAAATGGAGGGCACATAGGCTATCAACACAAAGCAAATTATTATTCTATGTCACACAGGGAGAACAAAGGGTAAAGATTTAACTATAGCAGTGTTCTACTATATTCTGTGCAGTGAGAAAACCTGAAGTCATTTTCAACTTCTACCATTTCTTACTTCTTTTCATTTGGGTCAAGTTTCTAAACTTTCTAAATCTCCATTCATTTTCTGACTAATGAAAAGAAAGTAGGATTCTACCGAGTCTCCTATCTACCTATTTCAGGACTTCTGTGAGGATCAAATGATATGAGGCACATGAAAACCCCCATAAATATTTGGTTAAAGTGTAAAATGTTTGCAACCAGCTATAAAACAAGTCGTTTTCCTGGGCTGAAGAAACTCCATGGAGGTTAGTCGCTAGAGAGAGGCATCCAGCGATTGCTACATGATGTCATTACCCAGTGACCACAGCCATAACTTCTAGCCTGGCCTGGGCTGGGCTGTGGGCTGCATTTTGCACTACAGGGTCTTGGCAGCCTTGGCTACAATTTGGTGGGATGTCACTCTGGAGTGTTGATGGTGCCTGTGTCCCACTTAGGGGAAGCCAAGCATTGGTTTTTCGGTGCCAGGTCCGTGATGCTTGCCAGTGCACATCATGGCAGCTCTTGTGTTAAGCATCTGCCCCTTGGTGGTCAGTGTGCAACATAGCTACTGGTCGGATGGTCAGAGGAACACTATATACAGATGGGATATTTGCTAATATAGTTAGCTATCCATCCTGAAATAAAGTCATTTAGGATTTAAGGTGGGCTTCAATTCAATTGTATCCTTATATCAAGAGGAAGGGACACAGGTAAACACAGAGAAGCAGGCCATATAAATACAAAGGCAGAAATTGGCCTAATGTGTCTAAAGTCCAAGAATACCAAAGATGGCTGGCAACCACCAGAAGTGGGCTGGGAAAGGGGCATAGGAAATATCTCTCTCAGAGCCACCAGAGGGGATAAACCTCCCTAACATCTTGATTTCAGGCTTCTGGTCTCCTGAACTGTAAGAAAATAAATTTCTGTTGTTTAAAACTATAATGCTTGTGTTGTTTTGTTATAGAAACCTTGTAGGAAATTAATACACCTGTCTTGTACTTTCATTGGTTCATTTGCTGTATGCTGTGATAGAGCTATACATCTATCTCATATAGTAAATGCACTGTATTACGTGTGGAATAAAGAGGATAAATGCATATACACAAGTGCATATGCATAAAAATTTAAGCCATACAATTAGAGAGTAAAACATTAATTTGAAAGATGTTATGGTTATGGTCCATACAAGATGTTATGGGAAAATGTGGCCACACAGGGAGGCAGATGGAGGTGAGGTCCTGGGGTAACTAAGGAAAGCATCCTTGGAGAGCAAACTAGGATGAATGCTGGGGGAGAGGAGAAATAACAAGGGCCATGGGGAATGGGGACTGTCTGAGGTATTATATTTCAGAAGGCTTATGTGGTAGGAATGAGAAAGTGGGGCTATGGGACTAGAATGGTAGGCAGGGTAAGATATGAGTAAAATATTAAAGACTCTATTTTTTTATTTTTAGTTTTTCTGAATGGAAGATATTGCAAAGCTTGTACAAATGTGTTTGGAGTTAAAAAACCTGAGATCTGATCCAGGCTCTGCCATTTACTAGTTTGTTTCATTGGAGAAAGTACTTAACGTTTCTGAACATCAGTCTCTGAGTTTATAAAATGATAATGGTGCACACTACATTGAACAGTGAGTGCGACGATTTTTAAAATAACATATCTCATCTGTCTACTGTAGCAATATTTAACACATTATAAGTGTTCAATAAATGGAACCTTTTTTAATTAGCCTTATTTCTTAAGTCTAATGGAAAATCTAGAGTAATACATTTTTAATCCTAGAATTTCGGATACTTTTTTGTAAAGTATATTAAATAAAATATTTTAAGGTCCCAAGTACACTCTTGAACCACACCATACACTGAAATTATTCAATTTATCTCAGCTTCTATGGAGACCTGTGCAAAATTGTTTATAATTTATTTCTACATGGCAGCATATGAGGTTCATGTTATAATTTTTCTACTAATTTGGAGCTGTATAAAACATCTAACTTACTAATAATGTTACCAATTACAACTAATACCACATTTCCATCTGAAAAAGGCTGACCCACCACTGTTTAGAATAATTCATGAAAATCTCACCTCAGCAGTCAGTTACATGGTAATGAAGGTTTTTAGAACCACTGTCTAAGGTGTACTGCAGAGGACAGATCTTTGAATAAGATAGAATTAGTATTAATGGCCATACAGATCATAGAGTTATCAAATGTAATAATGCAGGTGATGACATCAAGTTGAATGCCTCAGATATAGAAAGTAACAAAGTAACCATTGTTTTAAATACTACATGCACATATACATAATACCTTCAATCTTTTTATGGACATGGATTTGCATATTTTGATAGATGATAGATAGAGTAATAAATCAAAAAGCCACATTATTGACCTACTTACATGGTCAAAATGCCTAGCAAAGTTGCTTATTCTTGGCTTCATTTTTATTTTATCGACCTGGACAGTTTGTTCTAGTGTTCTGTTCTTTACAGAGTAGAGTATTCTCTTGGTAGTAAATAGTAAATACAGTAGAGCACAACTCATGTTATTTATAGTTTTAAAAATATATGACTCCTCAAATCAACTAGTCAAAAAGAATGCACACAATCTGTAGTGACATATGTCCTTATTGTCTATATCTTGAGGTTCAGAACATTTTTTTCTCTTGCCAAAACACTTTGTTTGTTTTATTACTTACTATTTATTTGTGTTTTATAAATCTCACACAAAGCCAAATGCCAAGCATCCAATGCACAGGGAAATGCCTATCATTATTACACACACACACACACACACCTTAACATGTCCTTGAAAAATTAACATAGTATCATCATTTATCTGAGGAAACCCTATAGCAATGTGCATGACAGGATTATATAAAACATATGTGTATTTTTTTCATTATTCGTATATTGTAAAAAAAAATGGCATTATTGTGGTTGCCTAAAGATTTTGCCTTAGTCTCACTCCGCCTTGCCTTCATCATCAGGAGACAAGAGATTAAGATGTACTTTCTTCAGACACTATTATTTAATTCAGTACAGAAACCACGTGACAGTGGATGGTACTCTCTCATCTCATAATTGCTCCTGTGGCACTAAGTTCCAATCAGTCAGAGAAAATCTTCCTTATCTCCCTTGCATTTGTCCCCCAAATCTCCATTTACTAATAAACAACAACAAATAATGACAGAATAAAAGGCACTGTCCTCAAAAGTGTATTTAAAAAATATTTTAAGGCAACTTCCAAGAAAGTCTACATAATGTTCAGAGACAAGTTTAATATCTAAAATAATAAAAGCATAATATGCTAATTAGACCAGTCATCCTTCAGGATGAAGCTGGATCTGCAAGGGAAACCCAGGTCCTGAGTGCCTGAGGGAAGCCAGTGCCCGCAGCCAGGGAAAGGAAGGCACGGATTTCATGCATTGGGCCTCTAGTATTATTAAAATAATATAGGGCTATAGGATTTGGCATTTGCCACTCACTGGGCTTGGTTCTTACCTCTATCTAGTACAGACTTGGGGGTTGAGCATGTTCTATAAACTTTAATCTCAAGTCCATATTCTGGAAAACAGGTAGAATAACACTTTAAAAGGCGGTTATCATGAAAATGACCTTGGGTGCGTGAATTGTGAAGCTCCTGAGGCAGAGCCTCTCCCTTGAGCTTCCCTGGGAACTTAACTGTGGTTTTGGCTACAAAGTGGAAGAGGCAATGGGTCTTGGACAGAAGGACCCAGGTGAAAATTTATACTTATCATGTAATGCTTGTCTGACCTGAACAAGTTCCTTAACCTCTCTCAACTGTAATCGACATGTTGTAAAAACAAAAAACAAAAAATAGCCCTAACCGGTTTGGCTCAGTGGATAGAGCATTGGCCTGCAGACTCAAGGGTCCCAGGTTCGATTCCGGTCAAGGGCATGTACCTTGGTTGCGGGCAGATCCCCAAAAGGGAGTGTGCAGGAGGCAGCTGATCAATGTTTCTCTCTCATCAGTGTTTCTCTCTATCCCTCTCTCTTCCTCTCTGTAAAAAATCAATAAAATATTTAAAAAAAATAGCATGCGGTATAATTACCCCAGTGGCTTCTAGAAGATGAATAAGAAACTAGATATCAAAGTACTTTGTAAACTATTAGACATAATTTAAAGAGAATAGCTGGTGTAGTTTACTCGGAAGAATTCACAGACTGTTTTGTTAAGTTAAGAAGAAAAGCAAGCTGTATATAAAAGACAACCACATTTTAAACATATGATCACAAAAAAAGCGCATATATGAATAAGTATGTAAGTGTGGTGTTCAGAGTGGGGCAGAAGTAGGCTTATAGTTGTTCATATTGAAAATGATATAATAATTAATAAATAATAATACAAGAACAAACTGTTTTGCATATTCATGACTGTAAACCTACCTTTGCCCCATCTTGTATGATTGCATCAGCATGGACAAATAATATCAACATTGCTTACCCAAGGCCTTTAATATTGGAGCAGCAGAGTAATAAGAAAGGTTGGCAGTGGATGAGAAAATAAACCAATAGACATACAAAATATTTTAATAAACATGGCTATATCCAAGATAAATGTCTTTGATATTATTTTTTAATTTAAATTTTATAATTTCAAGTGTATACTCTAAAATTTGTAAATATGTGTGTGCTTATTATGGATAAAAGTGCACTACAGAAGGATGGTCCCCAAAGCATTAAAGGTAAGCATCTCAGTGTAAAGCACAGTAAAGGAAGATGTTTATACTTTATTCCTCAACATGGCCTGTATTGTTTTAAATTTGTTGAATGAGAACATGTTATTTATAACATCTCAAAACACACACTTATTTTAATTGTGAAAAACAAAAACCACTAAACATATCCAAGCAAATGTTATTCTCTACTTCATGCCTTTCTGACATATGTGAAGCCATTTTCCCTCCTTTCTCATTGCAGACATTACACGTTGGTGGCATTATTTTCTTATCAAAGCTAGACACAGCCTCATAATTCTTCCCATGATGCAACAGGAGCCATTACTAAATGATGAGAGATAGTCACAGTAGATAAAATCAATTTGCCATCAAGGAATCCATTTACTTTCTGAAGGGGTAGCCCTGCATTTTCATCTCTGCATGTGAATTTTGTTAGCAAAATTTTACCCAAATATTTCCAAAATAAATATTATATGAAGACTAGGGGCCTCTTGCACGAAATTTGTGCACGGGGGGTGGAGGGGGTGGTCCCTCAGCCCGACCTGCACCCTCTCCAATATGGAGTTCTTGGCGACTCTCACAATCCAGGACCTCTGGTTCTTAACCACTAACCTGCCTGCCTGCCTGCCTGATCCCCCTAACTGCCCTCCCCTGCCGGCCTGGTTACCCCTATTAACTTTCTTTTTAATCTTATCCCCTTCACGCACAATTGTATTTGACTTCCTTATTGGCTTCTTCCTCTTACATAATTTTTCTCCTTTATGTAACACTTTTCCTACTGACTCATCATTTATAAACTTTTCTTTCCTCCTTATTTCCTACTTCTGTTCCATCATCATTCTTCCCATTTTTCTACTACCCTCCTTCCCTTTCCACATTCTTTCTTTCCTTTATCTTTACCCCTGCCCACACTCCCCTTTTCCTTCCTTCCCACCTTAATTTTTTCTTCACTTCCTCCTTCTGACCTGCTTTGCTCCTTCCCCCGTTCCTTCCTTCTTCCCATTCTCCTATTAGGCTCTACCAGCTCCCCCTTCATAACTTTTCTTCCCTCCCTCTTTTTCTTTCATCCTACCTTTGCCATACATTCTTCTCTACTTACTTCCACTGTTTTAATACCTATCTATCTACCTGCCTAATTATCCACTATCATTTATCTTTTTTTCTTTTCTGGCTTCTACTTTTAAAATCTGTCCCCAGTACACAACTATACTTGGTTTTCATTATAGGCCCAACAATTCACTCATATATCCTCTTTTTTTAACTCTGCTGTCCACTGACTCTTTTATAAAGTTCTTCCCTCTATCCTGTTCCACCCCTTCCCCACCTGGTTACTTCCCCCCAAATTCTCCCTGGCTGCTGCTCCCTCTGCCTGCCCCCTGCCCATCTCCCCCTCTCCTGGCTCCCGCAGGTTCACCCCAGCTCTGAAGGAAGACAGGCGCCTCTCACAGAAGACCCCTGCCCCTGTGTCAGAGAAAATTGAGCCAGCCAGAGAGTGGGCCCAGGAGGCGGTGTGTGTATGACAGCGGGAGCAGCCCTCCTTCCCTCATTAAAGCTTCCATGGAGAGGGGGCATTAACGCCCAGCTCAGGGCTCAGCCCCAGCCATGTGGCAGCTGCCCATGCAGCCCTGAACTGCAGCAGCAAAGCAGGAGAAGCTCCACTTCTGGGCTATCCACTCCTCCATTCGGGACCCACCAATGGTACAGCTTCTGTCACACAGCTGTCACACAGCTTCCTGGATAGCAGCCACACATGGAAGCTTATGGATCTATTTCCAGGCCTCAGCCTCAGGGGCTGGGGCTGGGTTGCTAACCCCATCCCCCGCCCCCACAGCTGCCCTGCCGCCTACCTGGAACCCATTGCCGGGGCACATTGCTGTGCCCCAGCGGTCGGATCCTCCTGGAATCCACATGGCCACAGGCAGGCTGGCTCCTTCCCACACCCCTACTCCAGAGGTTGCAGCCACAGGCCAGGTCGCTCCTCCCCTCCCTGCTCCCTGAGGCAGAGGTCTTCCATCTGCCTTGCTTCTCTGGGGCTGGGGCCTCCACCATCTTGGTTGGGCTAATTTGCATACAGTCACTCTGATTGGCTGGTGGGCGTGGCTTAGGCATCCCAAAGGGATGGTTAATTTCAATATTATGCTGTTATTAGTTTAGATAATAATTATAATTTGAACAAAAACAGTGTTTTTAGAGAACAATCAAATAACAAAAAAATAACTGTTCACGTATGCCAATGATTCTATTTGAGAAAGTTCAAGGACAGTAAAAGGATATATTAAGCACCTCAAATAGAGAGAAAGATTGGACATACATCTCAAAATTGTGTATCTATGCTCCCATTAGTACAGAAGAAACAATAGGATAATCACTTATTGGAAAAATGGATTATGAGTTCAACAAGATAACTTACAGACACAAATCCTTTCTAGCTTTGCCCTTTAATTGTAATGGTAAGTTCATGGTAATTTTCTGGGCATAACTTGACCTCATACTCATTTTCCTCCTCTGTGAACTAGAACTAGAACAAGTCCTCACCTCCCTCCAAAGACTAAATACACATGAAAGCACTCTGCTAACAACTAGGCAGGAAACCAGTGTGAATACTTGTGACTTTAGACTCTAAATATTGCAGCACATTACTTATGTAAGTGAAATGCTAGTCATGATAAAACTTAGTAAAGCAGTAGGTGATGCTATGGAGAAGAAAAATAGTTTCTGTATTGATAAATTATTTATTTTTGTTATTTTACGTTAAGCATCTTCTAATTCTTTAAAATCATGTTTGATTACAGATGATGGCATTTGCCTTCAATGAATGTTTGTGTTGAATTGTGTGTTGTGAGCAGACTAAAGATTTCTAAATCTTTGTTTATCATGCTCTTTTGAGGAAATACGCAACCTCTGAGAGACTTCTATTACTATTTGTAAAATGAAAAATCATTAAGAGGCATGGCATAAAATGGTTACTACTGCAATCCATTTATGTGGCTTAAAAATTGACTCATTTTATTATAGCTTCTTGGATTTATTTCCATCAGCAAACATTGTTGGCCAACAACTGTATCCAAACCTTTGGCTAAGTACTGCAGGGAACACTGAGTAAAGACAAGATACCCAAAAGAGGTGAATTTGAGATAACCTGTAAATGTCCCTATAAACCTAAAGCATATTGTGGAGGCTCACACTTTAATGAGATATGATATATTCATTATCTGGTTACCTTTCACTAGGAACTGTACTAGATTTAGGACACAAATCTCTTCGTAAGGAAAACACACAGGTTTGGTGGAAAGTAAATGATATACTATTAGGGCTACACAAGATGCTATTATAGAAGAAATTGCAAAATCTATAGAAGAACAGAGAACTCTACTCCAGACCCTAAAACACAACACACACACACACACACACACACACACTCACCTATTTTTCCAGATAGAAAAGACTCTTTAAAGGAGATGATCCTTGAGCTACATCTTAAAGGAGGAGAAGGAAACTGAACAATAGGCAAAGTGAGAAACGAACAAGTGAATCAGAGGAAAGGCAAGAGGAAAGCTACACATTGATTTATGTTGAATTTTGAGGCCAGTTCTCTACTATCCCCTTTTAAATACAGCAGCTTATATGAATGTAAATAAATTCAGTAAGATATAATTCATTTAGATCCCCTCCCATTATTTTATTTTATTAATACATGAATCTATAAAAGGTCAAAATCATCATATAGTGATGAAGGAACTGACACTCAATTCCATTTTGTCTTAGTATTAAACCTTTTTTCTTTTTGAAAATGTCCTTATTGATTTTTAGAGACAAAGGAAGGGAGAGGAAGTGAAACATCAATGTAGCAGCAAAACATGGACTGCCTCCTGTATGTCCCCTATTGGGGATGAAGCCTGCAACTGGGGCATGTGCCCTGACTAGAATCAAACCATCAACCTTTTGGTGTACCAGATGACACACAACCAACTGGGCCATACCAGCCAGGACCTTAATATTAACACTTATTCTCTGAGTCACCAACTCTTTCTTCCAAACGAGGAAAAATAAATAAGTTTCACAATTTTATCTTTTCTCTAGCATTAATAATAACTAAAATTCTCCAAACTAGTTTCCCTGTTTCTCTTTAAGAAATAAGATGCTCACTTACATAAGGATTCATCACACCTGAATGAAAAGGTAATAAAAAACTGATAGTTAACCATTTCTTGTCAGGAGGAAGCCTTAACCAGTCCTTTCTTTCAAAAAACATTACTGACCAGATAGAATAACATTGTCAAACATCACTCCAGAATATTATGTAGTAAGAGGGACAAACAAGGAAATGTTATTAATAAATTTAATTATTGATACAATGAAAATTTGTACAAAGTGTTGAGGGTGGGTAAGTAGGTGGGTAGGAAGAGATCAACCAAAGAACTTGAATGCATATATGAATAACCCATGGACACAGACAAGAGGGTGGTGAAGGCCTAGGACAGCAGACAGGGGTGGGCTAGAAGAGTTCAATGGGGTGGGGGGAAGGAGGCTTCAGTAATACCTTCAACAATAAAGATTTTTTAAAAAGCTCTACAAAGTGCTAGAGAGGGAATCTTGGAAAAGGTTATATTAAAATGGGATTTGAGAGCTATGTATGCATTTTTCCAATTTGAGGAAGGAATAGAATACATTCTAGGTTGAGTTAGCCTTATAGATAAAAGAACTTAAATGGATGAGCCAGATGTTTTGAGTAAGGAGCAGTATTCGGTTGAAGTTTAGCACTTGTGTAGTAGGAAGTAGCCACACATTAGCCATAGACAGGAGAGCGGAGGGTGTCATTGCAGGATTGAGCATACTCTCCATCTTAAATTAAAGGCCAGGGCTATGGGAAGGTTGCCTTGTAGTCTATGGGAACTTGCAGGTTTTAAACAAAATAGAGCCACACAAAAAATATCTGTGTGGAATTGAGGGAGATTACAATTAGATAAACAATAAGAAGAAACAATAACAAGAGTTTTGAGGCTATAGTGATGGAGGGGAAAAAGAGGAACAAGATTATTTCTCTCAGAAAGGTTAGCATGTTCTTGACCCTGTGGAGCTTACAGTCTAACTGGGAGGTATGGCTTTATTATTTTACTAAAGGCACAGTGCATAAAAATTCATGCACTCGAGGGGGAGGTTCCTCAGTCCAGCCTGCCCCCTCTCACAGTCTGGGAGACCTCAGGGGCAGGAGGCAACCTGGAGATTAGGGAAATGCGATGCCTTCATTACACCTCTGCGTCTGACACTGCTGGCAGCACAGACCTCTGCTGTCCTGGTTACCTGAGCCTCGGGTGGCCTTGGGCAGCTGGGCAGCCACCATCTGAGGCTTGCTGTGCCTTGGGCCCACCCTGGGCAGCTGGGCAGCCAACATCCAAGGCTTCCTTGTGCCTTGGGCTGGCCCTTGGCACTGGGGGGGATGAGGGCAGGTCTGGCCACACCAGGCACCTGCCACCTCCCTCCCCCAGCATGGCTAAAAGGACTGAGGTACTCCAACAGGAGTGAAGGGACTGGGCACCACCATCTTGTGCCTATGGGTGCCACCATCATTGTGACGGCATGATGGTCAATTTGCTTATTCCCTCTTTATTAGATAGGATTTTATTTTATTTTATTTTATTTTATTTTATTTTATTTTATTTTATTTTATTTTATTTTGTTTTGGAATAAAAATGTCTACCCTGCTGCTAGGTAGCATCTGATAATTTCCTCCCTGATGTTACAGAAGTTCAACAATGGGAGATGACTTCAAAGACTATTTGGAAAGACATCATTATGATCACTTTTCTATTCTAGCACAGTGGATCAGTATTAATAATGGGATTCACTGGGTGACTGGCTCCCAATGCAAGAAAATCACTTAAAGGACCTTCAGAAAGGAAAGCTATCCTACACACCCATACACACAGATACACATTCCAGATTGCTTGAATAGCTGCATTTCAGCCTAGTATGAAAAGACCATGTGATTCTTATCTTGTTTTTGCATTGATAAATTTAAAGACCAAGGACAGTTAATTCATGTTTTTGAGCCTTTATTTGTCCTTATTTGTAATATGGGACAAAAATAGCACCATTTGAAGTTTTTGTGAGGATTGAAATAAACTATTGATTGGATAACCCCTGGTAGAATCTAATAGTAGGTATTCAATATGTTCCTGTGTTTTTCTTTAACTTTCTTGAGAGAAAGCCTATGTATCTTATAGATTTTTCGTCACCAATACCAATGAAATAAATTTCTTCCATCAATGGCAGCAAGGAGTAGAAATCTACATGCTGTGTACAGTACGCTTACATTTCACAAATAGTACTGACAATTATTGAGTTGCTCTTATGAGCCAGGAACTGGGGTGAATCTTGGAGACACAGGAACACCTAACCACTAGTGAATAAATAACCACAGATTATTACACACCAAAATAGAATAGAAGTTCAGAATAAGAATTTCTTACAAAATATCCCATGGGCATGCAACACCCATAAATATGTCCAGAAAACCTGTTGCTAGAAATATTTAAGTAGTGAATGAATTCAGACTAAAGATTTGATGCAGTTCAGTGCCATTGAGAATTTCAGCTCGTGTGGAAGTATTTTCAGATCAGAGAGTGTAAATAAATTCCATTAACTCCAAGTAAAAGTTACATTTGAAAAATAGGGAAATATTACAATCCAAGAGACAGTTACTATTCTTTCACCTTAATTTTGTTTCTTATTTTTCTGTCTTTTCCTAGGATTAAGACTGACTCTTTACCCCCCTCACCAATAAATGCTCTTTAAAAAAGACAGAACTCTCTCAGTAAAATATATATGAGAACATTCCTTCCACCCACCAGCTATGATTCATTTATTACCCAGTTGCCAGGGTTCTTGGGAAAAGAAAATGATCAATTTCTCTCAACATCCACACCCATAATCCTCAAATGCTTACCTATTTTGCTAGTTATAATACAAATCAGAAGTTATAAGTTATTTTGTTTTTCCACTTTCTTTCCTCCCCACTCCCCCACACACTGAGTTTCAGCTTACTTCATCTACTATCCTGATTCAGTAGTTATCTTCTGGCTTTAAAATCAGAACACATCTGGCTGGTATTGCTCAGTGGTTTGACCATTGACCCATGAATCAAGAGGTCATTGGTTCAGTTCCCAGTGGTCTTGGTCCCGTCTGGTGGGGGACATACAAGAGATAGCCTATCAATGATGCTTCTCTCATCCATGTTTCTCTCTCTCTATCTCTCTCACTTATTCTCACTATAAAGTTAAATAACAAAAATTAGCAGAAGCAACATTTGAAAATCCTTAGGAGGCAAATGAATGTTTGTGCTTATTTATAACTATTATCAAGTGTTCTCAAGTAATTTTCCTTTGATGTGACAGACATAATTCCAAAGGATTTTGAGAGCACTTAAATTTTCAACTGCTCTTAATATTCATAGAGTACAATCAAGAACCTCACTGTGAACCGTCCATTCTGCCATCTATAATAAAAGGATAATATGCTAGTTAGACCAGATGTTTTCTGGAAGTCATTCCAGACATCCTCCTGACAAAACTGGGGCTGGAGGGAATCCAGCCTCGGTCCTGGGTGCCTGTGTGTGGCCATAGGAGGGAAGCCCATGTCCCGGGTGCCAAAGAGAAGCAAGTGCCTGCAGCCATGGGGAAAAAGGCCTACTCTTGCACAAATTTTCATGCATTGGGCCTCTAGTCTATTTTATCTAATAAAAGAGTAATATTGAAATTGACCATTTCTCCTGGATGCCCAAGCCACGCCCACCAGCCAATCAGAGTGGCTGTATGCAAATTAACCCAGCCAAGATGGAGGCCAGCAGTCATGGAACTAGAGTAAACAGGCGGCTTCCATTGCACCGGGAGTAAACTGTCTGCCTAGGCTGGCTGGGCCTCTCTCTGCTCATGGCAACATAGCTGCAATTATAGAAGCCACAGAGCTGAACCATACAGGAGGTTTTGTTACCTGCCTAGGCCTTGGCTTAAAGCAACAGTTTCAATTATAGAAGATAAATAAATCCCAGAAGCCTGCTTCCAGCCAGCCTTGCTGGGACATTGGGTCAATGGGAGCTGTGGGCAGCCTGAAAATGCCCCTCAGCCTGTCACCCAGGCTGCCCAGGCACCCCAGTAGGGACCCAAAACCTGAAGGGGATGTGGGCAGTGTGAAAATGGCTCTCAGCCCCTCACCCAGGTTGGCCAGGTACCCTAGTAGGAACTCGAACCCTGAAGGAACTGTAGGCAGCCTGAAAACAGCCCTCAGAACCTCACCCAGGCTGGCCACACCCCAATGGGGTGAGGGTCCACACTGGGGGACTTGGCCAGCCTGCAAACAGCCATCAGCCCCTCATCCAGGCTGGCCAAGCATGCCAGCAGGTGGATATCCCCTGAGGGGTCCCAGACTGCAAGAAGGTACAGGCTGGGCTGAGAGACTTCCCCAAGTACACAAATTTTTGTGCACCGGGCCCCTAGTATATATGTAAAAGCCTAAGCGACTGATGGAACAGCTGACCACCTGGTAGCTATGACATGCACTGACCACTAGGGGGCAGATGCTCAATGCAAATGCAGGAGCAGAAACCACAGGCATAGAAATACGAATGGTGAATCTCAGAGGAAAGAGGGGAGGTGAGGGCCGAAAGAGATTAACCAAAGATCTTACATGCATACTAGAGGCCTGGTGCACATATTTGAGTACCAGTGGGGTCCCTTGGCCTGGCCTGCAGGAATCAGGCCAAACTGGCTTTCCAACATCCCCAAAGGGATCCCGGATTGCGAAAGCATGCAGGCCAGGCCACATTACCTACCAGGATCCCCTTGACTTCTTTCAGAATGATGTTCTTCTTATCTTTAATCAGGCAGAAGAGCGCCGTCTTCCTGAGCTTCTTCACCTCTTCCGGTGTCGAGGACTTATGCACCTTCATGTCATTGCACACTTTGATGACTCCATCAGAGACAGCCGCACCAGAGGCCATGTTTCCAGAAAAGAAAGGAGATAGCAAGAAAAGCCTGAAAAGGCCAGAGCCACTGTAGCTGCTGCCAGGATCTGATTGAAACTCCTGTGACTTTTTGATGCCTCATTTTACCTAACACATTCTCCATGTGAAAGATTTTTTTAACAAATGTATCTTTTTTTCATTATTTTTTTT